>BRYA01000002.1:13446-26733 GCA_030267965.1 Triparma columacea | reverse complement strand
TCTGTTATCCAAAGCAAACTGAACGCAGCGAACAATGACAACAAGGAAGCTACTTTCAACCAAGTCAAAAACAGGAACTGCGGCCCCGGCACTGCTACCTCGCAGTGGAGCTACTTCCCCGGCAACTGCACGTGCACGTGCGCCATGGAATTCACTGGGCCCACTGACAGCCCGACGCCTGACCCCACTCCCACGACTACTCCTGCACCTACGCTTGCGCCCACAACTCCGCAGCCAACGTGCCCGATCCTAACGTGCCCGACACCTGCACCCACTCCCGCATGCCCGATCCTAACGTGCCCGACACCTGCACCCACTCCCGCGTGCCCGATCCTAACGTGCCCGACACCTGCACCCACTCCCGCATGCCCGATCCTAACGTGCCCGACACCTGCACCCACTCCCGCGTGCCCGATCCTAACGTGCCCGACACCTGCACCCACTCCCGCGCCCACTCCATTGCCTACACTTGCGCCAACAACTCCACAGCCAACTGACAGCCCAACGCCTGCACCCACTCCGGCGCCTACTGCTAGTCCTACGGCATCGCCTACTGCTAGTCCTACGGCATCGCCTACGCCATCGCCTACTGCTAGTCCTACGCCATCGCCTACGCCTTCACCCACTGCATCGCCTACTGCTAGTCCTACGGCATTGCCTACGCCATCGCCTACTACTAGTCCTACGCCATCGCCTACTGCTAGTCCTACACCATCGCCTACTGTATCGCCTACTGCTAGTCCTACGGCATCGCCTACTGCATCGCCTACTGCTAGTCCTACTGCTAGTCCTACTGCATCGCCTACTGCATCGCCTACGGCATCGCCTACTGCTAGTCCTACGGCATCGCCTACTGCATCGCCTACTGCTAGTCCTACGGCATCGCCTACTGCTAGTCCTACGGTATCGCCTACTGCATCGCCTACTGCTAGTCCTACGGCATCGCCTACTTCTAGTCCTACGCCATCGCCTACTGCTAGTCCTACGGCATCGCCTACTGCTAGTCCTACTGCATCGCCTACTGCATCGCCTACTGCATCGCCCACTCCCGTGCCTTTTCCACCCTGCTTCGACAATGTTGGCTTCAGAAAGGCACTTACTGTCTGGTTTTATAATCCTACCCTTGCGGCAAGCACATACGGCAACATCACGGACTGGTAAGTAGTTGGAAGAACAAGCGAGTAGAGAAAATGCAGAGGGGGCTATGTGGTGGGCAGGCGGACAAAGTAGGACGGGACAACGAAGCATCATGGGAGGATGAACACGCGAGCCCCAGTAACAACTAACCCTTATATTCTCCTCTCGGCAATCCGACCCCTGCGGACCCAAATTAAATCGCCGGCTGAGCAGGTGCTCGAAGGATGTCACTGACATGTCGTGGGCATTCCTAGGACAAATTGAATTCAACGAAGATATCAGCGGATGGGACGTCTCGAGTGTCACTGACATGTCTAATATGTTCAGGTGAGTATTGAGAGATGCTTTTGAGATGAGGTCTATGTGGTTTGCGTGCTACTTTTGCTGCATTCTATTTTAAGTAATACACTCGCTTCTCATTCTAACATTCACACACGCACACGCAAATCTCATCCCGCACATCTCCACTTGGCATTAATTCAACGCAGTTACGCTAGTGCCTTCAACCAGAATATTGGGAATTGGGATGTCTCGAGTGTCACCAACATGTTCGAGATGTTCCGGTGAGTATTGAGAGATGCTTTTGAGAGGAGGTCATTGTTGTTTGAGTGTTACATATTCGGCATTCTCATTCTATTTTAAGTAATATACTCGCTTCTCATTCTAACATTCACACACGCACACGCAAATCTCTTATCTCGCACATCACAACTCGGCATTAAATTCAACGCAGTGAGGCGGAAGTCTTCAACCAGAATATTGGGAGTTGGAATGTCTCGAGTGTCACTGACATGGGGTCTATGTTCTAGTGAGTATTGAGAGATGCTTTGGAGTGTAGGTCTTCGTTGTTTGCGTGCTATCTTTACTGCATTTTATTATAAGTAATACATTCGCTTCTCATTCTAACATTCACACACTCACACGCAAATTTCATCTCGCACATCTCCACTCGGCATTAAATTCAACGCAGTGATGCACGAGTATTTAACCAGGATATTGGGAGTTGGGATGTCTCGAGTGTCACTGACATGGCGGCTATGTTCTAGTGAGTATTGAGAGATGCTTTGGAGATGAGGTCTTCGTGGTTTGCGTGCTATCTTTGCGGCATTCTATTTTAAGTAATGTTATACACTCGCTTCTCATTCTAACATTCACACACGCACACGCAAATATCATCTTGCACATCACCACTCGGCATTGAATTGAATGCAGTCGCGCAGAAGTCTTCAACCAGGATATTGGGAGTTGGAATGTCTCGAGTGTCAATAACATGTCTAGTATGTTCTAGTGAGTATTGAGAGATGCTTTCGAGATGAGGTCTTTGTGGTTTGCGTGTTATCTTTGCTGCATTCTATATTAAGTAATATACTCACTTCTCATTCTACTGAATGCACACGCAAATCTAATCTCACACATCTCAAATCGGCATTAAATTCAACGCAGTGACGCGACCGACTTCAACCAGAATATTGGGTATTGGAATGTCAAGAGTGTCACTGATATGTCTAATATGTTCTAGTGAGTATTGATTGATGCTTTGGAGATAAGGTCTTTGTGGTTTGCGTGTTATCTTTGCTGCATTCTATTTTAGGCAATATACTCACTTCTCATTCTACTGAATGCACACGCAAATCTAATCTCACACATCTCAACTCGGCATTAAATTCAACGCAGTGACGCGACCGACTTCAACCAGAATATTGGGTATTGGAATGTCAAGAGTGTCACTGACATGTCTAATATGTTCTAGTGAGTATTGAGAGATGCTTTGGAGATGAGGTCTTTGTGGTTTGCGTGTTATCTTTACTGCATTTTATTTCAAGTAATATACTGTGACATACTCGCTTCTCATTCTAACATTCACACACGCACACGCAAATTTCATCCCGCACATCACCACTCGGCATGAATTAAACACAGTTACGCAGAAGTCTTCAACCAGGATATTGGGAGTTGGGAGGTCTCGAGTGTCACTAACTTGGCATATATGTTCTTGTGAGTATTGAGAGATGCTTTGGAGATGAGGTCTTTGTGGTTTGCGTGATATTTTTGCGACATTCTATTTTAAGTAATGTTGTACACTCGCTTCTCATTCTAACATTCACACACGCACACGCAAATTTCATCTCGCACATCTTCACTCGGCATGAATTAAACACAGTTACGCAGAAGTCTTCAACCAGAACATTGGGAGTTGGGATGTTTCCAGTGTCACTGACATGAATCGTATGTTCGGGTGAGTATTTCAGAGATGCTTTGGAGATGAGGTCTTTGATGTTTGCGTGTTATCTTTGCTGCATTCTATTTTAGGCAATATACTCGCTTCTCATTCTAACATTTACACACGCAAACGCAAATCTCATCTTGCACATCTCCACTCGGCATTGAATTCAACGCAGTAACGCGTATGACTTCAACCAGGATATTGGGAGTTGGGATGTCTCGAGTGTCACTGACATGAATCGTATGTTCAAGTGAGTATTGAGAGATGCTTTGGAGATGAGGTCTTTGTGGTTTGCGTGTTATCTTTGCTGCATTCTATATTATGTAATACACTCGCTTCGCATTCTAACATTCACACACGCACACGCAAATTTCATCTCGCACATCTCTACTTGGCCTTGAAATCAACGCAGTCGCGCTAATGAATTCAACCAGCCTATTGGGAGTTGGAATGTCTCGAGTGTCAATGACATGTCGTATATGTTCGAGTGAGTATTGAGAGATGCTTTGGAGTGGAGGTCTTCGTAGTTTGCGTGTTATCTTTGCTGCATTCTATTTTAAGTAATACATTCGCTTCTCATTCTAACATTCACACACGCACACGCAAATCTCATCTCGCACATCTCCACTCGGCATTATATCAAACGCAGTTACGCAATTGACTTCAACCAGACTATTGGGAGTTGGGATGTCTCGAGTGTCACCACCATGTCTAATATGTTCGCGTGAGTATTGAGAGATGCTTTGGAGTGGAGGTCTTCGTAGTTTGCGTGTTATCTTTGTTGCATTCTATTTTAATCAATATACTCGCTTCGCATTCTAACATTCACACACGCACACGCAAATCTCATCTCGCACATCTCCACTCTGCCTTGAATTAAACGCAGTTACAGTTACGCTTATGACCTCAACCAGGATATTGGGAGTTGGAATGTCTCGAGTGTAACTGACATGTCGTACATGTTCCTGTGAGTATTGAGAGATGCTTTGGAGACGAGGTCTTTGTGGTTTGTGTGTTATCTTTGCTGCATTCTATTTTAAGTAATACATTCGCTTCTCATTCTAACGTTCACACACGCACACGCAAATCTCATCTCGCACATCACCACTCGACCTTGAATTCAATGCAGTAAAGCAGAACTCTTCAACCAGGATATTGGGAGTTGGGATGTCTCGAGTGTCACTAACATGTATCAGATGTTCCTGTGAGTATTGAGAGATGCTTTGGAGATGAGGTCTTTGTGGTTTGTGTGTTATCTTTACTGCATTCTGTTTTAAGCAATATACTCGCTTCTCATTCTAACATTCACACACGCACACGCCAATCTCATCTCGCACATCACCACTCGGCATTGAATTCAATGCAGTCGCGCTAATGTCTTCAACCAGGATATTGGGAGTTGGGATGTCTCGAGTGTCAATGCCATGGGGTCTATGTTCTAGTGAGTATTGAGATATGCTTTGGAGATGAGGTCTTCATGGTTTGCGTGCTATCTTTGCTGCATTCCATTATAAGTAATATACTCGCTTCTCATTCTAACATTCACACACGCACACGCAAATATCATCTCGCACATCTCCACTCGGCATTGAATTCAACGCAGTTTCGCAGAAGCCTTCAACCAGGATATTGGGAGTTGGGATGTCTCGAGTGTCACTGACATGAAGGAAATGTTCGGGTGAGTATTGAGAGATGCTTTGGAGTGATGGTCTTCGTGGTTTGCGTGTTTCTTTGCTGCATTCTATATTGAGAAATACACTCGCTTCTCATTCTAACATTCACACACGCACACGCAAATCTCATTTCGCACATCTCCACTCGGCAATAAATTAAACGCAGTGAGGCATCTGTCTTCAACAAGTATATTGGGAGTTGGGATGTCTCGAGTGTCACTAACATGGCATATATGTTCTAGTGAGTATTGAGAGATGCTTTGGAGATGAGGTCTTTGTGGTTTGCGTGCTTTTTTTGCGGCATTCTATTTTAAGTAATGTTATACACTCGCTTCTCATTCTAACATTCACACACGCACACGCAAATATCATCTCGCACATCTCCACCCGGCATTGAATTCAATGCAGTCGCGCTTATGAATTCAACCAGGATATTGGGAGTTGGGATGTCTCTAATGTCGAAGACATGACGGCTATGTTCTATGGCGCAAGTGCCTTTGTCGAGGACGTCACAGTCTGGAATATATGCAAAGTCGACTTGTTTGAATCCATGTTCACTCTCTCCGGCCAACCATCAGGAACTACTCTGGAACCCAACGCTAACGGACAATGCATAGATTGCCCTACTGGTTTGACCTCTGGCTCCGGAATGTACGTAGAGGGCCAAAACAATTGCACCTCAATCTAAGTTCCCCCACTACCTCGCCACCAACATTAATGAATGAGAGGGGGTTTGGATGCCGGGGCGCGGAAAGATATGTAGGTCGTGAGGGACGGAAAGAGCGATGTTGACAAATTAGGAAAGTCAACGAACGACGTGATGTGATTAAGAGGGGGGGATTTGAGTAGGGTGACAAGGTTTAACAGGGGATTTCAATGAGATGCGAGGCAAAATGAAGGATGAAGAGTTGACGAAAGAGTTGAAGGAGAGAAAATGAGAAAAAAATGAGGGAAAAAAAAATGACCTTCGGATATTTTACAACAAACATCGTGCCTCCCCCTTAATACCCTTTCACCCCCCCCCTTACTCCTTCTTCCTTTCCCTCTTCTCCTCCTGCTTCCTCTCCCTTTTCTCTTGTTCCTTCCTCTCCCTTTGTTCTCTCCCCTCTCTTACGCATTCCTCGACCTTCCACTTCCTCTTCTCTCTCCCCCCCCCCTCCCCCCCCCCGATATCGTCGTCCTCCCCGAATATCCCGAAGACTTTATAATCCCCCCAGTTCCTGACCTCGCTCAGGTCAATGCTATCATCGACTCCCCCCCCCACCTTCTCCCCCAAGCTCCTATTGCTCCCCGAGCCCCTCTTCGGTGAGTTCCCCTCCTCCTTCCCTTCCTTGATGATCTCCGCCGCCCTCTTCGCCGCCGCCGAGGCTACAGCGTACGCGAACTCGCAGTCCTCCTCGGTCTGGCTCCTAGCCTTCCCCTTGTTGACGATCCAATTGAACCCTCCCCCCCCCCCCTCCTCCGCTACGTAACCTTCTTCATCTTCATCTAGCGTCGGCATCTTCCAGTTCTCGACCATCCTCTCGTACTCCTCCAGAACCGCCGCCCCCGCGTTGACCGCCCTCTCCCTGGATTCCGATATCTCCCCTAGGTCCATTAGGTCATGGAAGAACGCCGCGCCTTCCTCCTCAACCCTCTCTGCGAAGTTGCTGAACATTTGTGTCGCCGCCAGCTTCCTAGCGAAGGAAACCTCCTTCCCCCCCCTCCCGCCAAGCACCTCACCCGTGGAGTTGATGTACTTGCTAATCTCCAAGCTAACCCCAACCCTGAATCTCCTTTCCCCCTTCTTTTCCTTCTCTGCATAATTGATTTTCCCCCTCCCCTCCCCCTTCCCCTCTTCCCACTCTCTCCAGCATTCCTTAATCCCTTTCCCAATCCTTTCCGGTAGTTCTTCCCCCGGTTCATGTCCTTTACCAAAGATCCCCTTCCCTAAATCAATAACGACAACATCCCCTCCCACATGTTCCATTCCATCCTCACCATCAATCCCTAATATCCACGGTACAGGTGCTTGCAGCAGCTCAACCATACCCCTAGGTAGTACAGGTATAACCGGCCAAGTCCAAGCCAGTGGGTATAGTAGTGCTTGCGCTACTTCTGTTACCATACTACGGAGACATGAATCTGGGGATACTATAAGCAACTTAGACTCTAGCATTAATGCTGCGAGGATTTTGAGGAAGTTGTTTAAACCAAGTGTGTTTAAAGTTTTCTCCAACGCTCCTCCATGCGGTAGTTGTGGTAGTCCTTTCGGGTGTGTTATACTTAGTTGTATGTTAGGTCCCTTTAGAAACGGTATTGAGAGATTTAATACACCGGGGAGGGGACGGGGGGTAGAAAGGGCTAAGGAGGAGAGGTGGAGACGGAGGTAGGGGAGAGGGAGAGTGGAGAGAGATGACTGTAGACGGACCAGACAACGCCTTATACTGTGGGGGGGGGAGGGGGGGGGTGACGGGGAAGGGGTTTAGGGTGGTAAGTTTTGAAGTGTAAATTTGGGACTGACGGATCGCATCTAGGTACGGTATGGTCAAGCCCTCTCCCGTTGTGTGTTTTTCTGCGCCTCGTTTAGCCCTTTGTCTTTTAAACATTTAAAAAACATTCCCCTCCCCCCCCCACCCCCTCATACTCACCTTCCAACAATCGGTATACTAGTAACCATGGCGCACGTAACCGGTACCCAAACCCCCGCTCCATATTCCTCTCCTCCTCTTCCAACTTTTTCCCAAGTCGTTAACTCATGTATGTAGTTTTTATCCTCCCCCGCAGAAATAGTTGTCCACCTGAACGCAGCGTAGTTCCCTTCACCAAAGTCAATTATGTTATCGATCGGTACAACTTTAACCAAGCTTCTAACCGTTGGTTGTGTCGGTGATAATAGTGTTGGGTACGAAGGTAGGAACCACTCCAGCTGTGGTATAGCGTTGTCATTAGGGTGCGTCGAAACTACTTCGTTGGGTGGGCTTGGGACCCAACGGGAGGAGGGAGGGGGAGGGTAGGATTGAGGGGTTGGGGAGAGGATTGTGAAGGAGGTTATTACACCGGTGGGTAGGTAGGAAGGATCGACGGGAGATGTTGAGGGTGATGAGGAGGAGGGAGGTGGGGTTGGTGGTTTGGGTGATGTTGGAGGTGTTGATACTGATGGAGAAGGAGGAAGGGTAGGTTTCTCTTTCCCCACCTTCCCTACCACAGGTTCAACCTTAACTTTAACACACCCACCATCCCCAACTTCGATCCAACCCTCCCAAGTTCCCTGTCCAGCATCAAAACTTCCTCTCCCGACTCTGGCGAAGGCAGGTGAACCTTGAATGTCGTAGATACCATCTTGGGAACAGTTAACGACCATGTCTTTAACTACATTTACATCTTTACTCAAAGTGGGAGTCCCTGAAAAATGCGCCCCGACGTTACCGTAATATCCTAGCTTAGCACCTAAATCCTTCCAGTATCCTTCTGATTTTTTCAATGGTAGGTTCCCTAGAACAAGCTCGAAGCCTGGTACTGTTGATATGGCTTCTAGGATAGAAGTTCGGCGTGTGTTGGTTGTTGGGTTGCTGTTTCTACGCTTGTGCTGCTGTTCCATGTTTTGTTTCTGCACGATGTTTACGCTACGAACAACGCTGGCTCTTCTGCTCTCTCTCTTCCCTTCCCGTTTGCTCTTTGTGTTGTTTGGTTGGTGTTTGTTTTTGGGTGTGTTGTTGGGTGTGTTGTTGGGTGTGTTTGGAGAGTTTGTAGCGGTGTTGGGTGTAGAGGTGTGTGTAGAGGTGTGTGTAGAGGTGGATGTATTAGTGGATACACTAGTTGGGGTATTTGGTGGTGAGTTGTAGTTAGTGGGTGTGTGTTTAGGAGAGGATGTAGTAGATGTGTTGATTGTCGATGTATCATTCGGTCCTATTATTGTTCCTTGTTGTCCCTCTTGTTGTTGTCCCTGTTGTTGTTGTTGTTCATTTATCTGCTTCTCATTCTGCTTCTCATATTCCTTCTCATAGTTGTTATCATTGAATCCATTTTGACATCCCATACCTGCGGTAATGGCGATATGGTGTTTGTTAGTCAACATGAAGAGATTTCAGCGCGTGCTCCTCGTTTCTGTGTAGCATATCAAGCGCCCCACGCGGTCGCCGCAGACAGAACCCACGCGGTCGCCAGAGATGGATCCCATGCGGTCGCCTTAGACCAGCGCGGCGTGCGCCGTGGCCGCCGCCCGTCGAGGCTCGTTGCCGAGTGGCCAGGCCCTCCTTGAACGGGCTCCGCAGGTTCCGCACTTAGGCGGTGAGAATAAACTACAAAAAGCTCAACGCGCCCTCTTGCGACTCTCCTGGCTCTCCCCTAGAGTTATTGAAATGTGTTTTTCTTTGGAAGCTCTCAACGCACAACTCACCTCGACCAACGTCCATACCAACACCCATAGCAACACCCATACCAACTAATACATTAATAGTTATAGTTGAATCTTCAAATCCATGAAGATCAATACCTTCTAGTATGCATGATGTTGTATTGTTTGTAGCAGATGTAGTGTGTGATGGTATTGTTATATCACCCTTACCATCATCACCACTATAAGTCTTATCATTGACATTATCATGAGCATTATCACCAACCTCATCGGAAATATGTTTTGATGGAGCAGCTAAAAGAAGTGATGTTACTGGAGTCTCTATTAAGAGAGAGAGAGATGGAGATGGAGAGATATGAGGATGAGATAGGGCTACTTCACTTATCGTCAATTTCACAACACCATCACTTAATGACACCATGAGAAATTTGGAGAAATAAATTTGGAGAGATTTGGTCCGGATTGGGGGGCATTGGCAAGAAAACTGTGTATTATAAGCTGATTGTAAGCTTTAGATACTCTTTACAACCGACCTAACTCTTCACAATATAAACAACGATACTACTACCTACACCATATCCAAACACATTGTAGTTTGTAGCTTAAATTTGGTCCCCAACAAAACTACATCGCCCCAAATCCCTAACCTTTCAATCTCCTCCTCTCCATCTAACCATTCACACCATACCCTAACTCGAGCGCTGTCAGTACTACCACTTCTGTCCTCCCCGAGATGCTCAGCTCAGCAGTGTACTCTGGCCCAGAGACCTTCTTTGAAGATCCTGAGCTCATAGAAGTAGTGACTTTTGCAAAGGGAGTGACAACGATTGACGCTGCCGCCTTCAACGGATGCTCCTCCCTCGCAGCCATCACAATCCCGGACACAGTGACGTCGATTGGCAATAACGCCTTCCAAGGATGCTCCTCCCTCACAGCCATCACAATCCCGGACGGAGTGACATCGATTGCCGATGAAGCCTTCTACGGATGCTCCTCCCTCACAGCCATCATAATCCCGGACGGAGTGACGATGATTGGCGATGGCGCCTTCTTGGGGTGCTCCTCCCTCACGGCCATCACCATCCCAGACTCAGTGACGATGATTGACAAGGGCGCCTTCTACAGATGCTCCTCCCTCACAGCCATCACAATCCCGGACGGAGTGACGATGCTTAGCAGATGCGCCTTCTACGGATGCTCCTCCCTCACAGCCATCACAATCCCGGACTCAGTAACACCGATTGGCAATTTCGCCTTCTACCTATGCTCCTCCCTCACGGCCATAACCATCCCAGATGGAGTGACGTCGATTGGCCGTGCGGCCTTCATGGATTGCTTCGCCCTGACGAAACTCATTCTATCACCTGCCGTTTCCATCGGTGAAAACTGCTTCGAGAACTGCACTGCCCTTATCACTGCCGCTGCCGACAATAATATGCCGACTGTCGAGGCCCTTCTCCATTTTTAGGTGGCACCGCATACGTGAACGCGTCAACGCTCTTCTGTGCCTCAAGGGAACCTGGGATCACGTTGAGAATCAACCCAGGAGATCGGCTAGGCTGAAGCGGAAGAGACTGAACGGAGTTGAAGCCTTACCGGCGCTAAGGGCAACTGAGGCAAGGGAGAAGATGCCCAAAGTTTTGTGGAGAGTTATTCTGGAATTTCTGTGAAGAGCTTGGTTGTTGTTGTAAAAAATGCCAAAAGTGGTGCACAAAATACAGCAAGGACTAATTCATTTTATCATCGTAATTTTCCTCGTAATCATTTTCGTCGTTATTATTCGCCGTAATCATTGTACCGTAATCATTGTACCATAACCATACATTCATCAAACCATTACCGTCATCCTCCTCTTTGCGTCCCCTCATACATCCCCCTCCTTTACACCCCCCTCCTTTACAACCTCCTCCTTTACAACCTCCTCCTTTACAACGTCCAACTTTACATCCTTACCCAAATCTATCTCTTCAAAATCTCCCTTCCCCTCATCTCCCTTCCCCTCATCTTCCTTTTTCACATCTCCAACCTCCTTGTGCTCCTCCTCCTTGTCGTCCTTGTGCTCCTCCTCCTTGTCGTCCTTGTGCTCCTCTTCCTTCTCCTTCTCCTTCTCCTTCTCATCCTCTTCCTTCTCCTTCTCGTCTTTCTCCTTCTCATCCTTCTCCTTCGTACCATCTCCCTGAGCCTCCTTATCCTCGTCACCACTCAGTCCTAGCATCTTGGCCAAGCCTTGAACAAGTCCCTCGCCCTCCTCTTCCGCCTTCTCCTTCTCCTCCTCCTCCGCCTTCTCCTTCTCCGCCTTCTCCTTCTCTGCCTTCTCCTTCAGCGCTTTCTCCTTCTCCTTCTGTGCCTTCTCCTTTTGCGCCTTATCCTTTTGCGCCTTCTCCTTTTGCGCCTTCTCCTTCTGCTCCTTCTCCCTCTCTTTTTCCTCCTCCTCCTGCTCCCTCTGCTCCTGCTCCCTCTGCTCCTGCTCCCTCTGCTCCTGCTCCCTCTGCTCCTGCTCCCTTTGCTCCTGCTCCCTCTGCTCCTCCTCCCTCTGCACCTCCTCGTTCTGCGCATTCTCCTCATCATCCTCATCTCCCACATCATCCTCATCTCCCTCATCATCCTCATCCTCATCATCCCACTCGCCCTCGCCCTCCCCCTCCCCCTCCCCCTCCCCCTCCCCAGTATTATCATCAAACAAGTTCCTCCCACTAACCTCCGTCCTTATCTCAATCGTCCCCACCAGTACTCCCCCCCCCTCAATCGTCATACTATCCGCGAAAACGTTCCCCACCAGTACCCCCCCTTTCTTGACCACAACGTTAGCCGCCTCTACGCTCCCAAAAAGTCTCCCCCCCCCCTCAACCTCAACGTTGCATACCCCCGTAACGTCTCCAACCCTTACCCCCCCGTCCGCCACCACGACAGTGCTATCGTCACCCCCCACGAGTTCACCCTCGAGGTGACCCTCTACCTGGAGTAGCTGGCTCCATGAAACTTTACCTACAAGTTTCATGCGGGGTGATATTAACAGCTCGGGTGGCTGGTCTAAAGACTCGTCTGGTATCCCAGGTCGTAGCGGCGTCGCTAAATTCATGGATGACTTCGATGACGCTTCTTCAGATGACGAGCTCGATGCCGTCGACCAAGCAGTAGGGGGACGTGAACCAGGACTGACTTCCTGACTTGTTGAGTCTAGTTTATCTCCCCCCACCTCTAGCTGAGGGGTATGGTTTACGTCCCCACCCCCATCGGAGGCCTCTTCACCTCCACCTCCGTCGTCAACTTCTCCCCCCTTCTCCCCTTCTATCTTCCCCTGATCCTGCTTTTGAACCCTACCCTTGTTCCGTCTCCTTGGTGGTGTTGTAGGTGCTATATCCTCCCCCCCCTCCCCCCCTCCACCCTCCCCCTCAGACTTTTTTTCCTCCTTATCAACCCAAGCCTCCCTAACTGATGACAACCTGGTCCTCCTAGGCGGCATACTAGGGGGTTCCTTGGGTGGGGTCGGTGATATTCCCTTCGTTCCACCTGTAGGAGTACCTTCAGCAGCAGCGGAAGTCGGGCCTTCCCAAACGTCGTTCTCGTCACCACTGGTGAAGACCTTCTTCTCCTTCTTACTTTTCTTCTGCTTCTTCTTCTTCTCCTTCTTCTTCTTCTTCGGTCTTTTACTTGGTAGTGGGGGTGAAAGTTCCCCCTCCCCCCCAACCATGAAACCCTCACCCTCCTCCTCCTCCTCCTTCGGTGAAACCCACTCATCTTCAAGAGCTGAGTTCGACGCTGCTTGAGCTGCTGCCAAGTCAGCAGCGGAACCCGGGGATAGACTTCTACCGAACATTGAACCTAGTCCACCAGAGAAGGCAGAGAAGGCCTAGGGAAATGGGGTGGGGTGGGGAGGGGGAGGGGAAGGGAGTAAGAGGATTAGGATAAGACCCAAA
>BRYA01000002.1:0-13423 GCA_030267965.1 Triparma columacea | reverse complement strand
CCCCCCCCCCCCCCTGGACCCTCACCTTTAATTTGTTAACAGCCATGGTCTTTTTCTTCTGCAACCTCTCCTGAAGTTTTTCCTTTGCTAGGCCTTGCCTACGAACGACCGATCCCTGTTTTGGGTTGAATGAAAGGGGTGTTGTTGCGTTGAGGGAGTAAGTGGTTAGACACACGCCGCCGTCGTTTCTTGCCTCCCCCTTCCACCCCCTTCTCCTCCTGCAGTTTCTAGTCCCCCCCCCTCCCCCACTCCCGGACTGTTTCACTCACCCTTCTTCTCTTTGTGGCACCGTGGTGCATCTCCTTGAGCCTCTGCAGCTCCTCGTGCGCCGCCATAGCCGATATAATAACCGTCGGGTCGTTCGAGAAGTCAATCGGATTGCTTGTTAACCTGTTCTTTGGAGAGGGACCGGGGCTCGGGGACTTGGCCTTCCGACCTGGACGGGAGGGGAGACTAGGCGTTGGCGACATTCAGAAACTAGATACACTAAAGAGAAGGAAGGAGGAGGGGAGAAGGGGGATGAAGGCAGCGAAACGTCCGCTTTAAGGGGTGGACCAGATCGCTGAAACTGTTCAGTCCAGTTCCTTCGGAAGAAAATGAGAATGAGGAGAAGAGGATTCAGATTGTCAGGAAAGTGGAGGGAGTCCAAAAGAGTTGGACTCAATATCTCCCTCCTTCGGACTCCAAAAACCTCCAAATTGCAAACTCTTCACAACTTCACAATACAAACACAACGATATACCTACACTATATTCAAACACACTGTATTTTGAGCTCAAATTTGGTCCCCAACAAAACAACATCGTCCTCCCTGACTTTTTCAATCTCCTCCTCTCCATCTAAACATTCACGCTATATCTTAGCTCAAGCGCTATCAGTACTACCACTTCCATCTTCTCCGAGATGTCCAGCTCAGCAGTGTACTCTGGCGTAGAGAGCTTCAGTAACAACAATGAACTCACGGAGGTGACTTTTGCAGAGGGAGTGACAATGATTGGGGATAGCGCCTTCAGGGGATGCTCCTCCCTCACGGCCATCACCATCCCAGACGGAGTGACGACGATTGGCAATTACGCCTTCGAGGGATGCTCCTCCCTCACAGCCATCACAATCCCAGACGGAGTGAAGTCGATTGGTGAATTCGCCTTCAGGGGATGCTCTTCCCTCGCAGCCATCATAATCCCGGACGGAGTGACGACGATTGGACAGTCACAGCAGCCGCCAGGAAAAAACTGGGAATTAATTTCAGAAAAACACACAAACTTATCATGGACAACCCGCGGTTACGGATTGTTTTGTGAAGTCCCTCTCTTCAGCTTGTCAGCTTGTGCGTTCCATTTTCTTATTTTCTCCTCTCTCTCTCTCTCTCTCTCTCTCTCAACCTGTTGTTACTGCGCGCGGCTGCGGATAGTGGATACTGACGACGCCATCGACGATTAAGACGAGAAGACAACGACATCCTCATTTACGTCCACCAATCTCAACACCCCCCCTTGCTCGCTTGACTTAGGCAAACAGGGCAAGGACCGTGAAGGCAAGGGCGAGTCCACCAATAGCGCTGCTAAGGGTAGCGATGCAGGCAGGTCCATGTCCATGTCCATCATGTCCACCGGCGTCGATTTCGTCGATCGCCCAGTCCATGTCAACAAACCTGAGAACCTCCTTGGAGATCTTGAAGCAGTCGCATGTTTCATTGTAGAAGTTCTGCCCTCCGAAAATGTAGATGGACTCGGTGGGCTCGTGGGCAACGGCGACGAAGCGGAAGGTCTCGTCGACGATGGAACCGGCGTCGGACCACTCGCCGGTGCTCTCATCGAAAACCTCAACAACCTTGACGGCCTTCTCGTCAGCCTCATTCTCACCGCCAATGGCGTAGATCTAAGGAATGCGGAAGGGTTGCGTTAGTGCTTGCATTGGTTGGAAGGCTATGCGGAAAACGAAGCTGTCGCTGCGTTTCGCTTCCAGGTGGTGCTCTTCTCAACTCCCCATCTCTCACCTTGCCATTCATGTGCATCAGGGCCTTGTCACCCCTGTTGTGGGTCATGTTGGCAACGCGCTCCCACTTGGATTCCTCGGCGCCGTGACCGTGGCCACTCGGGGGGTGCCACCTCTCGACGGTCTCCAGGGGTTCGGCCCACCCGTTGGCGTGGGTCCAACCTCCTGTGATGTAGACATAGTGGTCAGAGACAGCTGCGAAGATGTCACCGCGGGCGTGCTTTAAGGAGTCCTCCTCGGTGAGGGACAAAGAAAGAGCGGTAGTATCGAACTTGTAAACGCTAGACTGGGCTTGGTACTCGGGGACCTTGTAACCACCGACGACGTAAATGTCATGGTCAACAACAAAGGAAGCGAGGTCAGTGGTGGCATTCCAGATTCCAAAGATGGACCAGGTGCCATCAGAAGGGTCGTAGACGTCGATCTCATTAACAGCGTCGTCATTACCATCGACACCGCCAATCAGGTAGATCTTGTTATCAACTGCAACAGCAGTGTGCCTGTAGCGAACACGGGGAGCATCGGTGCACTTGGTGCCGTCGTTCCACTCCTTAGTGATTGGGTCGAACACATCGCAGCGGTTGGTGATCGTTGGGCAGTAGAACGAACTGCTGTCCCAAGGAGCTCGGACCTGATCTGCAGCACATCCACCAAATAGGAAGATCTTGTCCCTGCCGTTGACAAACACGGAGGTGGCTGTGAGATCGGACCTCGCCACAGGCATATCAAGCATGTGAGTCCAGTCGATACCGTCATTATGGTCGTGATTATGAGGATGATCCCCAAGAACGACATCCGGTGAAGTCGTGGCTGTGAGCAAAAGGCCCCATAAAAAGGAAGCAGAGAAGGACTTCATGGTAAGCTTTGGGTTCAAAAAATGTCGGGACGGTTCTAGTTGATGATACCGAGCGTTGAAAAAACCGTTAAGGAACGCTTGGGAAGAAGTGGAAAATTTGTTTTTGTCGCCTGCGCCTTTTTTCTTCGGTGCGCCCCATCTCTGTGTGCTGCTACAAAGTTAACCCTTGTCTGGATCCCTAATCAATAACTGTAGCTAAACAAACATCTACCGAGGGATTGCACCTAAGAGGCGTAAAAAGATAGTCGCTTCGGAAGCACAACATTGTGCAAGTGAAATAGTATAAATCTGTGTCGGGGCTAATTTTTTGGAAGACCCTTGAAGGAGTGGGGCTACAAGACAGTTGCTGAGCAGGTAGGTTGCTGGGGAGATAAACGGAAGAATATATACGCCGGTGGGGCGGAGGAGGCGTAAATCAACACAAAGTGGCAAGAAAGAGACCTGAGGAGAGAGGCAATGCATGCTGTTGTGGTGTGTTGGATTCTCAGAAGGGGCCTAAATGCCGGCTTAAGTGATCGAGGGCAACATCTATCTCAGAGATGGGACGAGACCGACAGTATTCTTACTCTCCCCAAACGTACCCATGCTCCTACAGATTCTAAATCCCCGCGAGAGTTGAGCTCACAGCACATGGACACGAAAAATAAATCCCGAGGAGGGAGAAACGAGCGTCTAGAGGAGACTCATACACTTCAAGTTGACGCCCCGATGTCCGATAGCTGCCATTCAGAACCCGATCTAGGCCATGAGAGGCAAGTTACTCCGTCTTCGTCAATTGAAAGACCTCGTGGGGACGCTGGACAAGGTGAGAGAGTCGTGTCAGGGATTTGTACGGGCGGAGACGTGTGATGTTGTGAAGGGAAATGGAGACGATATGTTGAAGCACGCGTCGAAATCTTTTCATTTTAACTAACAAAGACCATAATCGCCATTACATGCACCACAGACTCTGAAAATGGTCACGAGGACTCTGGACAAGGTGAGTTGTGCGTTGTGAGCCGGAAGAGAGAAAGCACAATATAATACTCTAGGAGAGAGCAGGAGAGTCGCGGGAGGGCGCGTTGAAACTTTGTAGTTTTTTCTCACCGCCTGCGTGCGGAACGCGGGGAGCCGTTCGCGGAGGGCCTGGCCCTCGGGGGGTTAGACGGGCGGTAGCCGCGCCGCACGCATGGGCTCTCCGGTCTGCGGCGACCGCATGGGATCCGTCTCCGTTGACGGCGTGGGTTCCGTCTGCGGCGACCGCATGGGGTGCTTTTGCGGCGACCGCATGGGGTGCTTTTGCGGCGACCGCATGGGTTCCATTTCCGGGGACCGCATGGGGCGCTGGATATGCTACACAGAAACGAGGAGTACGCGTTGAAATCTCTTAATGTTGACTAACATAACAAACACCATAATCGCCATAACCGCAGACTCTAAAAACGGCCACGAGGACGTCGGACAAGGTGAGTTGTGCGTTGAGAGGCGGAAAAGAAAGATACATTTTAATACTCTTGGGGAGAGCAGGAGAGTCGCGGGAGGGCGCGTTGAAACTTTGTAGTTTTCTCACTTTTACAACAATTTTGTCCCCTTGCAGTCTCTAAATCTAAAAGCTCAATCGAGGACGCTGGACAAGACCAAGGTAAGTTTGTTTCAGGGGGTTGTTGGGGGGAAGACCCTTGTAGTTTTCTTCACCGCCTGCGTGCGGAACGCGCGGAACCGTTCGCGGAGGGCCTGGCCCTCGGCGTCTTTTTCGACGGGCAGCGGCCGCGGCACACACGCACGCGCGCCAGTCTGCAACGACCGCATGGGATCCGTCTCAGGCGACCGCGTGGGTTCCATCTGCAGCGACCGCATGGGGCGCTTCTGCGGCGACCGCATGGATTCCGTCTGCGGCGACCGCTGGGTTCAGTCTCCAGCGACCGCACGGGTTCCGTCTCCGGCGACCGCATGGCTTCTGTCTCCGGCGACCGCGTGGGGCGCTTGATATGCTACACCGAAACGAAGAGTACGCGTTGAAATCTCTTAATGTTGACTAACATAACAAACACCATAATCGCCATTACCGCAGACTCTGAAAATGGTCTTGAGGACGCTGAACGAGGTGAGTTGTGCGTTGAGAGCCGGAAGAGAGAAAGCACAATATAATACTCTAGGCGAGAGCGGGAGAGTCGCGGAGGACGCGTTGAAACTTTGTAATTTTTCTCAAAACACCCTCCCCAAAATCACCCCCAGAAATTTATGTCCGCAGATCGAAACCTCGAGTTCAATTTGAAAATAACAACATCGAAATTGCCAGCAATCCTTTTAATAACGGTGGAGTAGCAGGCGACAAAAATCTAAGCGTTACACCGGCCGTCGATCTAGGCCATGAGAGGCAAATTACTCAGTCTATGTCAATTGGAAGACTTTCTGGGGACGCAGGACGAGGTGAGTTCGTGCCAGGAGGTTTTAGGGGCGGAAACGCTCGATATTTTAAAGGGCAATGAGGACTTTATGTAGGAGCACGTGTGGAAATCTTTTCATGTTGACTAACATAACAAACACCATAATCGCCATTACCGCAGACTCTGAAAATGATCATGAGGACTCCGGACAAGGTGAGTTGTGCGTTGAGAGGCGGAAAAGAAAAACGCACTTTAATACTCTAGGGGAGAGCGGGAGAGTCGCGGGAGAGTCGCGGGAGGAAGCGTTGCAACTTTGTTGTTTTCTCACCGCCTGCGTGCGGAATGCGTGGAGCCGTTCGCGGAGAGTCTGGCCCTCGGCATCAAGCTCGACGGGCAGCAGCCGCGGCGCACGCGTGCACGCGCCGGTTTGTGGCGACCGCATGGGATCTGTCTCCGGCGACTGCATGGGTTCCTTCTGCGGTGACCTCATGGGGCGCTCATGTGGCGCTCATGTGGCGACCATATGGGTTCCGTCTGCGGCGACCATATGGGGCGCTTCTGCGGCGACCGCATGGGTTCCGTCTCCGGCTACCGCGTGGGGCGCTTGATATGCTACACAGAATCGAGGAGCACGCGTTGAAATCTCTTCATTTTGACTAACATAACAAACACCATAATCGCCATTACCGCAGACTCTGAGAATGGTCATAAGGACGCCGGACAAGGTGAGTTGTGCGTTGAGAGGTGAAAAAGGAAAACACATTTTAATACTCTAGGGGAGAGCGGGAGAGTCGCGGGAGGAAGCGTTGCAACTTTGTAGTTTTCTCACCGCCTGCATGCGGAACGTGCGGAGCCGCTCGTGGAGGGCCTGGCCCTCGGCGTCGAGCTCAACGAGCGGCGGCCTCGGCGCACGCGTTCGCGCTGGTCTGTGGCGACCGCATTGGATCTGTCTCTGGCGACCACGTGGAAATCTTTTCATTTTGACTAACAAGCACCATAATCGCCATTACCGCAGACTCTGAATATGGTCACAACCCAAACTCGTCTTCAACTGTCTTATTGGAGCAAGGGTTCAGTCGCTCCGATGTTCCAAAGCATCACAGGACCTTCGGAGACGTGAAAGAGCACAACATGTTGATCACTAAGCTCAAATATAGAGGTGCAGTGCTAGGTCTTCTCGACGATTCCAAACCAATTACCCATAACTTGTCCCTGGCGGATGAGCAACAGACTTTCTCATACAACGTCAATATAGCATCGGTAAGGACACGTATCGTAAGGGAGCATGGAACTACGAGCAGAACCCTAACAGCGTGAGAAACTAGCGAACCGTCATCATGAATATCAAGAAGAATTCATTATAAAGTCAACAACGAAAGTAGCAGCAAAGTGGTACACTAAACTAACACCACGTCGTTAATTTCCCCTTTGCTATTTGCAGGTAATCCATGAACAACCCGAGGGTGTTTGTGAGTTTCTCCTAAAACCATGTAATAGTGGCAAGTTTCGAAGGCACATTATTCACGAGGTGAGATTTTAAGAGGTACTTGCACACAGATGCGTACACACAGATGCGTACACACAGATGCGTGCATCTCAACAACTTAACAAGGTTATTCTAACACGGCAAATTACAGTATGACTTCTCTTTGGAGACGAACACGAAGCACATGATTGTCTTTTGGCAGTATTATCCTAAGAGGGGAGAAAAGTTGGTTGAGTATGTGCTGGATATGAGGATTTCTAAGTCACCACAAGACTCATCAGAAGAGATCAAGATTAAGGTGAGGGCTTTGATGGCTACCATTTTAGAACTCATGTGTCCGGTCTTATTGTGTGTGTGTGTGTGTGTTGTAGCTTTAGACTTTCAATGGTCATACTGCCTTCTAACACACATCCCTTCGAAGTCCCTTGAGGAAAACAGATTACCAAGGATGGCCATCACGAAGCTTGAGTCTATTATTGAGGCGAATGCTGATTCTGCCAGGGCGATCCTCGAGGGCGAAATGATAATACACAAGTTTGAGCTAGGGCAATCAGCAGTTACTCTTGTGGGCTCCCTTGAGGCTAGGTAAGCAAAAAGAGAAACAAAGATATGGTGCAATATGTAGCTTCTCTCACTAAATCTAAAATATCTTCCCGCAGAAACAGTATCCCAAACCCTAACAGGCACCTGAGGAGAGGTTCTGCCATAAGGAATATTCAGCGTGCCTCCCCCAAGACTGCTGCTGCGTTCTTACGCAAGGCAAGCACAAACATATTGTTGCCAAGTGGAAGCAGCGAATTAGATTGCAAAATGTTATTCTATACTCTCAAGGGCATCCTAAAAGACATCGAGAGGCACTTCCAAAAGCCAGTGGTCATAGACAAAAGGAGGGCAGAGCACTTCATCAATTACACCATGACAACTGTGCCACCACTAACAGCAGAAGATGAAAAAATCTTCCACAGGGTTGATTGGCTCGAGGAAGACCTTCGTAGCAAGGGAAAAAGAGTCTGGGGAACTCTACAGGAGGATGTAGACAAGTTCCTCTGGAGAGACAACGGCAAAATTATGGGAGGTTTTAGATTGACGGTAGATTGTTCTGCGAAGCTTCTGCTTGCAAATTTGTTTAACGTCAATTCTTATGATCAAGCTAGGGAACACCAGGTGAGATGATGATGAGGAGAGAAGATAATGAGTGTTCCGCATATAGGGCGGTAATGACGTTGTTGCTGTGGTTCTTTGTGTTATTTTGATTCGTGGTTGCCTGTTTCGCAATCTCTAATCCGATTCTCAACCCCCTTTCTTTGTTCATTCTGGTCCCTCTTGCAGCTTGAGAACAGAGATCTTGTCAGAGTTGTGGAGAGCAAACGTGGAGCACGCAGTATTTACTACCGTGTTGGCCATCATTTCCCTGGGGCTTACAAGAATCGCCTGTTTGAGATGTGCGGCACGTGGAAGGAAGTCAAACTTGGTGAGTTTCAACTGAATGCATGTACATACAGCTAGAACAAATTCTTACTCTTTCAACTTCTCTACACAGAAAACGGTCTAACTTCTTACAGGTGTGGTTATGTACCCCTTAATGGCGAACACTCATTTACTGACACCAACAGCAACCTTGATGGAATGGAAATGGCTGAAACAATTTGTATACAGGTTATAACTGAGATATCGCCTAATGTCTGCAGGTGGTTGAGATGCCAATATGTCGACCTCAAGGTTAATCTTCCAACACCAGTTCTTGAGCGAATTGCGAGACTCAAATTAAAATGGGCAAATAGGGAGCTTGAAAAATATAGGAGGAACGAGGAGGAAGTAGACGCGGAAATTCGGAAGGTCATGAGCACGAGGATGGAGGAAGGCTTGAAGATGAGTGAAGAACAGGAGAAAGTATTCATTTCATTGGGCAAGCTCTTTGAGGGTGATGGTTGGCAAACCATTGATTCACCTTATGCTAGAGCCACATATGAGTTTAAATATCAGCAGCAGCAGAAGAAGAGCATTGTAGTTGGCCGTACGTCGGGTTTTGTAGACTGCAAAGCAGAGGAAGCTGCTGCATACATTTTTCTTTTTTGCAGCAGGTACAGGAACAGACTCCATTTTGAAGCTGGAAATCCTCCAGCGAGGATTGAACTAATAGATGAAAAGGAGGAGAAGCACAACGAGAAGCTATTTGCCTGCATCAAGAAGATGCCGTTTTATATGTTAAATAGGGAGTTTGTCTTCAAGTCCTACTGGAAAAGGAACCCCGATGGCAGCATTTCCGTTGCTGCCATTCCAGTAGACAACAAAGTTGACTGGGGGGGAGGCGTTGGGCGTCTAGTTAGGGGAAGAGGAACAGCTCTTTTCACATTTACCAACCGACCAACAAACAACGGAATGCCTAGTAGTTGCAAAATTCACATAATGCAGCACGTTGATGCAGGAGGCTTTATCCCAAAGTCACTCATTTTAGCTAATGTTCCTAGATCCCTAAGCTTGATTGATGAAGTTATCAGGAAGTTCAACCTGGATGAAAAAGTTGACCAAGTCGCCAGAGGCTTGATGGCAGCGACCATGATGCAAAATCATACCTACACAATTGAAGAGACAAATATTTTGAATAGTGGCAAGGAGCTTTATGAGAAAGTGAAGCAGACTCAAGAACAAATGGAGCCAAATAACAAGACCACTGATCAGGTGGTGGGTGTTGTTTTTTCGGACAGATCTGGCATTGGGACTGCAACAAAGACTACTGTTGTTGATAGTACACCAGCAATGTGTGCCGCTTTCCAGTGGAATAGTTTAGGTAGTAGGGTTACACTCAGGGACCTAAAAAAGTATGGAATTGTGAGGAATACCATCAAACCTGTAAACAGCGTGACTCTACATTACCTTTTAACGAAAGATCTAGGAGTCCCTGGAATTGCAGACCGAGAATTTAGAACTTCTGTACACTTCAAAAAGGAAGATGATAAGATCTGGATTGTCTGTAAGGATCTAGATGACAACGAAGGTGCACTGTCAAGTTCCTCTACAAACACAATTCTTGGATCTGCCTTTACAGTTTATTTGTTTGAGGCTATTCCTGACAAGGGCGGTGAAGCACAAACTAGGGTCACAATTTGTGCAAAGATTGACTTGAAGGGGTCCATACCTACTCGAATAATAAACAAACAGGCCCCCCAGTTCCTTTCTTCCCTTACAATACTGAAGAAGGAGTTTTCAAAGAGCAAGGAGATTGATGCTTACAACAGGGCTGCAATTCGTGATAAGCTGATTAAGATGAAGCTAAAGACTTGGAAGTCACACAAGTCTATTGAATCTCTCTTTAAAGATCATGCAGGGAAGAAACAAGTCAAGGGATCATTTCCATTGTCAGAAACATCAATTGCAGTCATTGGACCTGGCAAGGGATGGGGAAAGACAGTTGTCAATGTCTGGGCAACGCTTGAGGAAACTGCAGCCTTCTTTTGGGACTTTGAGAGCTGCGCTCATGCAGAGACAACTGGAGACATTGAAAGAGTTATTGAAGAAAAAAATCCTGGTTGGAAGCTTACGGTGCGAAGGTTACAAAAACTTGATGCAAAGGTTAAGAAGATTCATCATTATAGGGAATTCTGGAACGTCATGAAGCTCTTTAAGGTAGACAATAACACCATTGTGATCAAGTCACTGCCACTGGAAAGGGGAATTAAATTACGAAAGACAATTTTGCACAAGATGGTCTATTCTCATGCCAAAAGAGGCGAGGAAAGTGTAAGTGTAAGACTTACGAGGAAGGGAAAGAAAGAGACAAAAGTCGAATTTGTAACAAACCTCAATCTCAAGAAGAAAGTAAACGATGGTGCAGTCAAGATTGCTCTGCAGAGGCACCTTGATGAGGCTTCTGAAGCAGAACGATACTTTACTAACCTCGTCCCTTTAATGGAGATGTCTAAGCAAGTTGGCGAGGCCTTGGGTGCTGATTTGGTTTGGGATGGAGGACAACTTGGAGGAGCACATTCAAGGAAGGACAGAGAGAGGCATGTTGAGGATGTGTGTGAGAGGAGCACAGCACTTAGAGAGGTAGTACAGAAGTACCCATGGTTCGTTATCATGCTAAAGAGGTGTCGGCTTGGGCAGCTCAAAGTAAATAGTGCAAGATCAGGGAAACTTGCGTGTGTTGGCACAGAGGAAGCAAGGATTATCGGAAACAACTTGATGCCTTGTTTGAAGAGCAGGAAGGTAATTGAGGCTGGGGTAGATATGTGGAAATTGCAGAACAGGGCCGTTGGGGAGCTGTTTGAGGAGTTTCCATGGATGGAGGGCATGTTTGTGGAGATAGGGAAGGGAGTGGTGAAGACTGCCCCTTGGGGTCTTCTTTGGAGGGTGAGTCTAGGAGCCTTTACAAGTATGAGTGATTTGCTTACTGATATCTACGTCACATACATGTTCTGGACTGACGGAGAAAAAATGCGGACATACTTCAATGTATCTGTAGCAAGCTTGACCTTTTCTATTCTTTTTCAAATCTTAGGAGTTATCATGCAGAACAGAAAGTTAGGCTGGCGTAAAATTTTGAGAGAGATCCTGCCAATTCTAATTTGCTGCAAACCTGCTTTGGATGCATATAGAGTTACAAAGGGAATTAAGGCTGAGGTTGGAGCTTCTTTCGACACCATGACAGAGATGAGTGTCATCAAGGCAAGTGAGATATTTGCTGAAGCTATACCGGGAGTTATAATTCAGCTCATGGCCATTACAACATCAAACAATTCCAATGTTGGTGCTTGGATCAGCCTTTTTTCATCTGCCATCAGCACAGGTTTCATCTGCAGCACACTCAGTTACGACTATGATACCGACCCTAACAACAGGGATAATATGCTAGATTTTTATGGCTATGTTCCTTCAAACGCCACAAAGAGGTCAATTGTCTTTGCGACCATGACATTCTTTTGCGCAGGGATGCTTTTGGTAAGATGCATGACTATCGTGATTCTTAGTTTGATCAGTAAGAAGATTGTCCTGTTATACTTGAGTAGTGACCTGGCACTTTACCTTGCGATCAAGCTGTACAGAAGGGACTTTTGGTATTGGGCTCCGGTTGGTGGAAAAATGGAGATAGTGACTAGTATCTTTGCAAGAATCATTGTTAAAATCATAACAGATTTTACATCAATTGTGCAGTTTAGGCATCCCTATGAGCTTGGAGGTCTGTACTGGCTATTTGAATGTATTCTTACACTAGTTAGTCTACCAATCGCAATTGGATGTTATGTGAAGAGCGGTGGATTGCTATTCATAATAGAAGTTGCCTTTATGGCTCAATCTATTCTGGTCCCCGCTATTATGATACTCTTTACCATCTTCTTACTCAACATTGAAAGACGTTACTTGTGGACATTTTATAGCACACAGAAGGGAAAAGATTTCACTGTGGGAAAATTTACAGATAGTATTAGTGATAAATCAAAGGCTTCAATGCTAATGGTATCAAATAATCATTGGAAGGAAATTGAGGCTGAAGTACGCACATGGATAGGATCAAACTGGGAAAAATGGGAAGGTGAGTTGGTTGTGGATTTCAAGGCAAAGAAGAATTCAGTATGAACGTAAAACATGGATGAGAATGCAGAGTATGGTTGTCAAGTTGTCACTTCTCTCCTCTCTTTGCTTGTCATTTCCAACCCCTTCACCATCCCCTACCACCAAGCAGATACAAGACCAACATGGTTTAATGACATTTTTAGGTCAAAAGTTCCTCTCGAATTTATCCCCACTGATATTGATAGAGAAACAGAGAGAATTCACAGAAGAACAACAGCTAAAAAGTTGAAAAGATCAAAATCTACAATCTTCCCAAAAAGAAATTATACGGTTTTGAAAAATGCTGTATTAAATGACATTGAATGGGAGAACAAAAATGAGTTGGACTGAGCTGAGAAGATGGGATACTGAAAAGCAAGAATGGTTTGAAGATAAGCCAAAGGCACTTGTACATGTTGAATACATTCCCAAAGCTGGAGATAAAGGTAGCAGAGAGAGAGAGTGATGAGTGCAAGTGTTGATGCTGAAGCTAAGGGTGGTCTAGCAGGTTCTTTGAGAGCAAAATTAGGAGAGCAAGTGTTGGAGGCGCTGATGGTGGAGATATTACAGGAGAAGGAGGTGGGAATGTTAAAGTAAGCAGTGTTGTGCCTATGGAAGATAGGATGGGGAGTAACTAAAGGGGCAGCAACATTTGTAGGAAGAATGATTTGATTTTTTATAGTTGTGAATTTCGTGTAAGTTTTAGTGCTGTTTGGAGTGAGGGTGGCAATTTAAAAATGGTTTGTAAGTATGAAGGAAGTGAAGTAGATGTGGATGGAGTTTTGAAAAGTATGTGGAAGTGTTATAGTTGTTTATGAGTATGATAGAAGTGTAGTTGATGTGTATGGGGATGAATAAAAGATAGATGGATGTGGTTGTGTAGAGGAGAGAGAGGAAGTGAGGGGGGAGAGTAGAGGAGAGGAGGGTATATGGTGATATCGTGTTTGTGTATTTGTAAATGTGGTTGAAGGTGTTTATGTGTTTGTGTTGGTGTAAGGGCAAGGTGTGTGTAGAATATGATAACCGTTACTTTTTGATCTGGTAGTGAAAAGGTGTGTAGGAGTAAAGGGTGTGTAGTGAGTAAAGGGTGTGTAGTGAGTGGGGGTTAGGGTTAGGGTTAGGGTTAGGGTTAGGGTTAGGGTTAGGGTTAGGGTTAGGGTTAGGGTTAGG
>BRYA01000001.1:105220-129512 GCA_030267965.1 Triparma columacea | reverse complement strand
AGACACTCCAACTACACCTCCTCAATACTCACATACCACTTTAACAATCCCACAATACATTGACTATACCTAGAATACTTTCAAAATATTCACGACTATAACAAATCAAATCAATTTCTCCTACAAATGTTGCTGCCCTATTATTCACTCCCCATCCTTGTCCTCCATTGGCAGTACACTGCTTACTTTAGCCTTCCCACCTCCTACCCCTACAATATCTCCACCATCAGCGCCTCCAACACTTGCTCTCCTAATACTTGCTCTCACAGCACCTACTAGACCACCATCAGCTTCAGCATCAACACTTGCTCTCCTTACACTCTCTCTCCTTCTAGCATCTCCATCTGTTGGAATAAATTCTACAGGTACTTTAGCCTTCATCACATCAGTAAACCAATCTGGTTTCTCCTCTTCCCATTTAGCCCAGTTTGACTCAACCCATTTCTTAATTTCTCCTTCAATTGAGACCCAATGATGCCTTGAGCTTGCAAGGACTAGAAACTTTATTGCATCACTTTCTCCTTCGAGGAAATATGCCATACTATAGTCCTTTGATTTCTGCGTGCTCCAGAAGGTGTACAAGTACTTCCTCTCAATATTCAAAAAGAAGACAGCAAAGCATAAAGCAGTTATTGGTATGAAAGAGCTCGCAATTGATGACGCAATATCAATTGCTCTCACATCAACATAAGATGAAGCTATAAATATTGACACTGGTAGACTTCCCATTGTCAACACAAGACCAAACAACCAATATGCTCCTCCTACTTCATTAGGATGTCTAAACTGCACAATTGAAGTGAAGTCTGTGATGATCTTTATAGACATTCTGGAGCTAATACTATTCAAAAGCTCTAAGTTACCCCCCACTGGTACCCAGTACCAAAAGTCTCCCCTCAATATCTTAACCAACAAGTACAAACCAAAATCGGCTCCAATGTAGAGAATGACCCAACTTTCCCCAATCAACCCAAGAAGAACTATTGTTGTGCACCTTATTAGAAGCATTCCTGCAGTGAACAACAACATTGACACAAACACTAGTGTTCTCTTGCTTGCTTTAGCGGGGATATACCCATAGAAGTCTGGTGTCTGTTCTCTCCTAGTAGGGTCTGTGTCCCAGTCATAACTAATTGTTGCTGAGGCAAAGCCTGTTGTAATTGCTGACACTGCAACTGAAAGCCATGCAGAAATTCCAACTCTTTTGTCACTTTTTACTATAGCCATAAGTTGGATGATCACTCCAGGGATTGCCTCAGCAAACATCTCAACAAGTTTCATTGTTGTCATCTCAGACATTGCGTCAAGTAAAGCCCCAACCTCTTGTTTTGCTCCAGTTGCTACCCTGTAAGCATCAACTGCAGGCTTGTACCCAAGCAAAATAGGAATCCACTCCCGCACAACCCTCTTCATCCCCAACTTTCTGTTTTGCCCCCAAACCATAAACATCTGAAGCCCAATTGACATTATCAAACTTGCCAAAGATGCCTTCCCATACCCATACTTCTTATCTTTCCAAAACATGTATGTCACATACACATCAGTTACCAAATCAGTCATGCTTGTGACAGCACCAAAGGTAACCCTTGCCTTCAAGCCAATCTTTGAGTTCTTAAATAGATTCACAGCAATTGTCTCAATCAATGGCCTGAACCATTTGTATTCTCTCATTACTTCTTGTACTTCAGTGTATTGATGGGCCCACTCATCCACAGCATGCTTTGCCGTTAGTGTTTGCAGTGTAATTATCTTCAGTGTGCTCCCGATCTCCAAGCCTCTTGCTTCCTCCAAACTCCCAACTTCTCCTTCATTGGTTGCTCGTCTTCTCAGCTTGTTCCTGACTATGGCGCACAACATTGTTTTGACAAACCTGTTTTGCTTCTCAAGCTCTTTCATTGCCCTATTTTTTGCCATGAACTCATTTACTACCGAGTCCTTACTACCTCCAACTGGCATCTCCTTGACCCTTAACATCAACTGATCTCCAAACCTTCTGCCATCCTCTTCATTGGCTTCTGAGCTGCTTAAAAGGTTATCAAAGTAAATGGCAGCTGACTCAGCTGACTCAAGACGCCTCTTAGCGCTTCTCTGTGCAGCAGCCTTTGTGACGTCATTTCCCAGCTCCAACCTTGTGACAATATTTATCTTGGTCTCTTTTTTACCAACCCTGCAGAACCTCACTGCAAAATCTTCTGTTGCTTGAGACTGCAACCCTCTCTCTTTGATTGCTTCGCTCATGATAACAAGAGTGTTTTTATCTGCCCTATACAAACGCATCTTTGAGACAAAGGCCGCGTTAAAGCTTTGCAACGTTGTTTTGATGCGCTCCTTTGCCTTGACCTCTAAATCAAAGTCGTTACCTGCATTTGCAGATTCCCTCACTAAGCCCTTAATCTGAAGCCTGTCAACATCCCAAAAGTATGCTGCTGCCTCCTCAAAGCCTATCCTCAAGGTAACTGAGATCATTCCCCAGCTCTTTCCTCCTCCTTCTGCACCAACAGTTGGTCTAATCATGTCAAACAGTGGTAAGAGTTTTGTGTCGCCCCTCGCCTTGAGATCTTTCATCTTCTTGACAATCTCTATCCTCCTTGGCTTGTCAATTGCATTAGTCTTATCGAATTTTTTGCGCAAACGTGATGCACTAGCTAGGAACTTTGTACCCAACTTTTCAATGAATGCGTTGGGTATGGAGCTGTGCAAATCTACTTGTGTTTGCATTGTAGCTCTTGTTTGTGGTATACCACCCAAAGGTGGCAAAGATTCAAACATCCAGATTGTGTGCACAGTGCCAACAATGTGGCCAAACTTGACGGGGTGTTCCTTTGTCAAGTCATCTGTGCTCTGCGTATTAATCCACACAACATCTCTGCCGTCCACAGTTTCCCTTTTCCATGTCACCTTGGTTCTGAAGTCCCTGTAAGCAAATCCAGGAATGCCAAGATCTCTTGTGGAGAAGTAGTATTGTGAGTGATTGTTGATGTTCTTCACAGTCAAGTCAACTATGCCCCATTGTTTTAGTGTTTTCATTGTATAGCGGCTGTTGAGGTCTATAATCCTTTGTGCTGCGCATTCATAAACACTTGTATCTACAGTTGTTGTTGCTATTGCAACACCATGGGAATCTCCATCAACATGGGCGCCCCTCATCTCAACAAAATCATCGGGGCTTTCGACTTCATACGCCCCAGTTCCTTCCTTGCACTTCTCGTAGAATTCCTTCGCACCCCTGATAGCCTTCTCCTCCTCTTCTGTGTAAGTTTGCTGCTCATTTTTAATAACGTTGGCAAGCAACTCTTGTGTGATCAAGTCCTTTTCGTCATCAGTTTTAACAAACTTGTTCCTGATGTCAATTATGTTCTTAGCATAACTAGAAAGGAAGTAGTTCATTACAAATGATGGCACAGAACTCTTGATGTCAACCCTGGAGGCAAATGTGATGTGACACTGAGGGGTTCCCTTATCAGTTGGTAGCGCTTCATACAGCCATGTTGTTGTTGCAGATGCAAGAACAGTCCCAGAGCTTAATGGGAAGTCGTTATCCAACAGGTTGGTGTCTTTGTACACTGTCCAGCATTTTGTTCCTCCCTTCTCTGTCTGCCAGCATACAATTTGCCTCCACTCCCTCGGTGAAAGTCCTTTTCCGAGCTTTCTTCTGTTAAGATAAAGCTGTGAATGCCCATTAAGCTTCTTTGTTTCGATTGCCTTGTACACTTTCCCAAGCTTGGCCTTTCTCTTGTTTGAATCCTTGATGAACTCATATGCCACACACTCTGCAAGTGAAGCGTCTACAACTGTCTCAGCCATGCCTGTCACAAGGCTTTCACCCTCGAGGTGCACACCTTTCAACTTCACTCTGGGATCTTGACTCTTCACATCTTTGAAGGTCTTGCTTGCCTTGCATTTCATGTAGAATTCCTTGCCCTCCTTGATTGCCTCCTCCTCCTCATCGGTGTATTGTTGGGGCTTGTTCTTTATTATATTTGCGAGGGCAATGAGTGCCTCCTTGTCAATCTCGTCGTTGCTCTTGATTTTAGGGTGTTCTTTTCGTACACGGTCCTGGGCAGTGCCTCCTGATGTAGTCAGCCCCTTCTCTCCATTTCCCAGAGGCTCAACATGCCCGATCTCTATGTCGTTGTCCATGTCGCGTACGATATCCTCTTCTTCGTCGGGCCCCCCGTTGCCTTTATCTTCAGTAACAATTCGCTCGTAGTCCTCTGAATCTGTTGTAGAAGAAGCTTTTCTAAGGGCTGCAGTGCCCATCTCTTCTGCAGCAGCCCTGAGCGCATCGTTCTCCTTCATCAACTTATCGTTGATATCTTTGAGGTTCTTTATCTCAACAAGGTGTTCGGCAATTTCTATTCCTTGAGCTTTGACGAGGTTCGCTAATCTTTCGATTTCCTCCTCCGTCTTTGCAACGTTTACAAAGCTGTCAGGATTCATTGGTACGGACGAAGCGGCGGTCGTACGGCCGGTGGACAACGGCACGACAATAAAATTATTACTGTCCACAACCAGAGCGGCGTCCTCATGACCATTTTCAGAGTCTGTGGTAATTGCGATTATGGCGTTTGTTAGTCAACATGAAGAGATTTCAACGCGTGCTTCTCGTTTCTGTGTAGCATATCAAGCGCCCCATGCGGTTGCCGGAGACGGAACCCATGCGGTCGCCGCAGAAGCGCCCCATGCGGTCGCCACAGACGGAACCCATGCGGTCGCCGGAGATGGATCCCATGCGATCGCCGGAGATTGATCCCATGCGGTTGCCACAGACCGGCGCGCGCGGGCGTGCACCACGGCCGCCGCCCATCGAGCTCGACGCCGAGGGCCAGGCCCTCCGCGAACGGCTCCGCGCGTTCCGCACACAGGCGGTGAGAAAAAACTACAAAGTTTCATCGCGCCCTCCCGCGACTCTTCTGCTCTCTCCTAGAGTACTAAATTGTCCTTTCTCTCTTCCGGCTCTCAACGCACAACTCACCTCGTCCGGCGTCCTCGTGACCATTTTCAGAGTCTGCGGTAATGGCGATTATGGCGTTCGTTAGTCAAAATGAAAAGATTTCCACGCGTGATCCGACATATCGTCCTTTCTCCCTGTAGAATATCAAATGCTCCACCCCTACGACCCCCTGACACGAACTCACCTCGTCCAGCGTCCCCATGAGGTCTTTCGATTGACGAAGATGGAGTAACTTGCCTCTCATTGCCTAGATCGTGTACTGAATGGCAGTTATCGGGCATTGGGGCGTCAACCTGAAGTATATGAGTCTCCCCCATATGCTCTTCTCTCCCTCCTCGGGAATCATTTTCTGTGTCCATGAGCGGTTAGTTGCCTAGCGGGATTTAGAATCTGTGGGGGGCATGAGTACGTTTGGTGAGAGTGAGAATACTGTCGGTCTCGTCCCATGCTAGAGAGAGAGAGAGAGAGATGTTGCCCTCTATCACGCAAGCCGGCATTTAGGCCCCTTCTGAGAATCAGCACACCCACACACAACAGATCGGATCTCTCCTTGGGCCTTTTTGTGGTCAGTTTCTGTTGATTTACGCCTCCTCCGCCCCTCTACCGCCTATATTCTACCGTTGATCCTCCCCAACAACCTACCTGCTCAGCACCAGTGTTGTAGCCCCACTCCTTCAAGGGTCTTCAAACGGCTTCCCGATGTAGAGTGTATTTCACACTTATTGCCGTTGTACGCCCACTTTTCGAGTGCTCCCGAAGCTAATCTTAGGCTTCTTATGCACAATCCCAATGCCTTAGTAGTTGTCTGTTTGGCTACAGTTAATTAAGGTCAAACCTTGTGATTTAACTGGGTTCTGACTCGAGTCTCCAGTCTCCAGTCTCCAGTCTCCAGTCCAGAATGAAAAAGATGATTACTCGGTCTATCTTCCGGTCTATCCTCCTCGTTCTCTTCCTTTTGGTGCCCTCTACTACCCCATTCTTTGTCACTCCCCCGTCGTCGTCTCCTCAATACAGTAGTCGTAGTAGTAGTAATATTTTTCCACTTCCCTCGCCAACAAGGCTCGAGACAAAGCTTGCTTTAACACCTGATTTACTGTCATCTTACACTAATGCACTCGAGAGTAATCCATTGTTGACGAAGTCTGTAACTGCAGGTTGCATTTTGGGGCTCGCAGACTTTGCTGGACAGGTTTTTGAGCCGTCCTCGGAGTCTGACTCCTCTGAGTCTGAAGGGGTGGACTTTGGCCGCGCTGGGAGGTTTGCGTTCTTCGGCTTGGTCCTCCAGGCCCCTTGGAACCACTTTTACTACCAGTTGTTGGACGGCGCTTTGCCGCCCACTGCTGATCCTTTCACTGGGACCACTGCTATAAAGGTGAGGGCAAGGGCGAGGTTGGCAAGCTGAGTGGCTAGTCTACGAGTCGGCGCCCGATTTGTATACTTACTTGTTTTCTCCTCGTCCCCCTTCCCCCCCCCGCCCAGGTGGCAATTGACCAGTTTGTGCAGGCGCCGATTTTCACTGTGTTGATATTCCTGTTCCTCGGTCTCCTAGAGGGCAAGAGCTTGGAGAGGATAAAGTTGCAGCTCGACGAGACTTATGCGGATACGATGGTGGCCAACTGGAAGCTTTGGATACCTGCAACTGCTGTTAACATTGGTGAGGAAAGGGGGGAGGGAATTCTGATAATCTTCCTAGTCTTTCGTACCCTTTCTCTTACCTCTCCCCTCCCCCTTTCGCCCTCCAGCCTTTTGTCCCCCCCTGTTCCGTGTCCTTTTCTTAAACGTAGTGTTTTTCTTCTGGTCCATCTACCTATCCATCGTAGTTAACGGACCCTCCGACCCAGAGGGAGGCAACGAGACGTGATGCGCGCGGGGGGGGGGGGGGCTGGCTGAAGGAAAGGAAGCTAGAAGCAATCAAACTCTTTGTTTTTTCTTGCCACACATCAAAACATATAAATATATACCATACCTCCCCCCCGACGCCACCACCACCAGAACACAAAAACCGCTTAGTAATCCCCCTCCCCCTCCTCCCCCTCCCCCTCTTCTCTGAACATATTGATAATGGCCGTAGGCGTGACGACGTTTTCCTCCCCCTCCATCCCGTTTCCTTCCTCCTTGGTTCCCCCTTTAGTTTCGATCTTTAGTTCCTTCCTCTCTCCCCTTCCTTCCCCTCCCCCCCCTCCCCTGGCCCTAAGTATCTCGCTCACCCTCCCGTTCGCTGCGTTGTCTCTACACCTCCTCAATACGTCGTCCTTGTAAGTAGCCCTCTCTAAACACCAAACGACCAGCTCGTCACCCAAACCAGGTTCCCCGCAGGCGACGTGACCGCTGTGGCAGGCGTAGTATAGCGGCGTGGAGTCGAAGCCGTCGACGGCCTCCCAGTCGTAGGAGGGGACGGCTGAGTGGAAGGACTTGAGGAGATTTAGGGATCCTGCCTTTGACCAGACGTGGGGGGTGTGGGGGGGGAGGGCTTGAGCGAGCTCGTGGAGGAGGGAGGGGCTTACAGTAAGGGGGGGGAGGAGGGAGAGGGTTGTGAAGGCCTGGGAAGCGGCGGGGGGGGAGAGGTGTTTGATCATTAGGTGACCCAGGTGGTGGTTGGGGGTTGTAAGAGCGACGGTTAGGGGGGAGGGACCACCGGGGACTTTTGGAGTCGTTGACCAACCGGGTACGCGAGCAATGAGGTGAGGTATGGATGTGAATTCGGACAGAAAGGGGGTTTCCACATCATCAAGACCCCCCCCGTTTGAGATTGCTGCTTCCATTATCGCTTTCAGTGCCTCCTTGATTGGAAAGTTGTCTCCTTCGGCGTCCGTTGTTTTTACCCCGTACGCCTTGAGTACCTTTTCGGCGACGTCCTCCCCCTCCTCCACCTTGACTTCATGGTCCTTCAGGGCCTCCGTCTTTGCCAATTGGGCCTTCACTTCCTCCTTGGTTACGAGGGAGCCGGGGAGGGGGAGGAGGGGGTGGAGGGAATCGTAGAGGAGGTAGGACACACGGGGGGGGGGGCGGGAAGGGGTGGAAGAAGCACCTGCACCCATATGGTAAAAGGGGAGAAATGAAAGTGTTTTTTGAGACTTTTGGACTTTGGAGGATGAAGGAGGAATGAACAAGGGTATTAACAAGAAGGGTGATCGCCGTGGTTTGGGGGGCTGCGTGTTGGTTTCGCTGGAAGAGGGAGTTCCCTCAAAAAGCAAGCTGTTGATTGTTTTTTCCGGTTCCTTAAAAACATGCGTTCCTCCCTATAATCGTTATCCCTCGTCATTTCTTCCCTTGCTGCTAATGTGTTCTCCATTTCTCTTCCCCTCGGCCCTTTCCTCTAGTCGCTGTCGTACGCGTCCGCGTCGTAGATGCCGGGCATCATGGTGTTCATCTTCTCAGCGATTGCATTGACAATGGCGCTCCTGTGGGCCTTGATCCCCCTCTCCTGGAGCCAGTACCAGAACTTCTCCATGTGCTCGACGCTCTCGACCTTGTGGTCCCCGGAGTCGGGGCCCTTGAGGCTGAGGAACTTCCCGATGAGCTGGAAGGAGTTGGTTATCTTGTCGTCGTCGTCCCCCTCTGCTAGGCACTTGGCTGCAGCTGGACCGATCCCGGGGATCTCCTGTAGGTCACCGGTTAATTGTGAGCGGAAGAAGTCCGCGAGGGTGTCGTCTGAGACGCGTGATTTCTGGGGTTGGGGGAGTGGGGGGGGGGATTTAGAACTACAATTGTGCCCTCCACTTGCCCTTCACTGCCTTCACCCATCCACTCTACCATCCCTTCTCCCATCCCCTCTATCATCCAGCAGCCCCAAATCAGAATGCTAATAAATCCTTGCGCCGACAGATTTCTATTATTAACATAGTCTGACAAAGTCTCCCCTTTAAACTCACCTTTGGGTCATAACCAGAAGCCTGTGTGTGTGGGTTAATGCGTGTATATGTGTATATATTTGTGTGTTAGAGGGAGATAATATATGTATAACAATGAGCATGTATATCAAAATGAATCTAATGGACGTATACCTCATATAATAGTCCAATCTACTCAAGCATCGAGATTGACCCTTTCAAGTGAATTCAATAGGCTCCTCTTGAATTACGCTAAACATGGCGTTTAGCTGCAAGTGAGGTAAATAGACTTTGTGGAATCACGCTTAAGACGTCTAAAAACACAAACAAAGCTTTTTACAGCAAAATCCTTACCATGAGAACTTTGACATTATTTCCTTTTCTCCTCTCAGTCTTGGTTGACAATGTTGGTGGGCCAACATGTATATGTGTGGAGAGTAATGAAATTGAGGCGAGGACATTTTCATACTAAACGCGTTGCGCTTTTAATTTCACAAGAAGCGCGTCGAGCGCGTCGAAGATGTGTCCGACACGCTTCTCATGTACGTCAAAGGTGTCCAAAGACGCACTTCTTGGCAGGATTCCTAGCGCGACGTGAGTCGAAGCAGAGTAGAGTGGTATCTTCTTAACGTAACTCTTTCCTCACTTTAGTCTTGTTTGTTTGTGGAGAGGCAATCCTTGATCTAATCAATTTTATCAGTCAATTACAAAATATGTCAAAATATGGTACGTGGAGCATTTGGACCCCGTTCAGTCGCTCTCCGTGGTATGATTGAACGACTTGTTGTTTTATTTCGTGCGTTCTCGGCCGGAATTCAATTTAGACCAAACTCCCTCCGATATGCCCCCTTGATACCTAAAGTTTTCCTCCCATCATCTAACCCCTCCTTCCCCCTCACCAATAGGACGCGGAAAAGGAGGAAAGAGACTCGAAAAGTCCGGAGCGAGGATGCACCGCAAGGTTCTCAGGGACAACATCAAGGACATCACCAACCCCGCCATCCGTCGCCTGGCACGCAGGGGTGGCGTCAAGCGTATCTCTGGCGTCGTCTACGAGGAGACCCGCGATGTCCTCAAGGTCTTCCTCGAGAACCTCGTCCGTGACTCCATCACCTACGCCGAGCACGGTCGCAGGATGACTGTCACCTCCGTGGATGTTGTACACGCCCTTAAGTTTCAGGGCAGGACCCTCTACGGATTCGGTGGTTAAATACTCGAGCTTCTGTGGGATGATTCAACCTTCATACTTCGTGTACAAATAAAAAAAGACATAAACACCCAAAGGTTCCCCTCCTTTTATCGCATTGAGGGGATGAGGGGGACGCCAGGGGGGGGGGGGTGGGGGGGGGGGGGCGACAAGCACGTGGTCCAGGATGCTTGCGTTCCCAGCGTCAGCATAGCCTTGACTACCTCGACTGTTTCTTCCCACGGTTAGGAACCAGCTTGTCTTTTGGCACGAGCGCAGAGACCAGATTGATAACCAGTGACACTCACATCAATAATGCGCGGCGCTCCGGCTGGAGCCAATCTGCGGGCACTAAATAATTCGTTTTATGAAGTAGCTCCATAATGAGGATAAAAAATGTCATATACCTTTTCTATTATGAATTGTCGTACATCTGTTGAGAATTATTTCTTCATGTCATCCCTGGCTTCGACCTTCGACGCTGGGGACTTTTGCTGCGATTTAGCTGGCGGCGGTCCAGGAATGGGGTCTTCGTACTGCTGTTGCCTGACCACCCTTGTGTTAACCGGCATATTCTTCAACTGCCTCGCATAATTTCTTCTCAGCATTTCATCCTCAAACCTCTTATACAGACTCTTCCCCTTACCTTTCCCCGCCTTCCTCTCCTTCTGCCCCTCTGCTTCCGCTTCCATATGCATGGGGTTATCACTCAAGAACTCGCTACCGCTCCTCTCTTCCAATTCGATCCCCTCCCCTGCCCCTTCGTTACTTCCTGACCTCAGCTTGAGCGAACTTTTAAAAGCTCTTGCAGCCATTCCTCCGTTGCTAGTGCCAAGGTTGTTGAATGAGTACCACGCCCATGCAAAGAACAGTACAATTATGAGCACCGTTGCGGCGATCAAAACTGCGCCAAGCCCCATCGCCTCGTAGTCATCCTCCACAAGCTTCTGCGACTTCATTAGGAACACAGAAAGGAATGTGAGAACGAGCAGAACTCCTGACAATATTGCGATGATGTTGTCCCTTAACTCGTCGAACGGTCTAGACCACGCCAAGTATATCGTGTAGAGAGTTGCCATCATACTCCCCGCTGTAATCTGCGTGAAGGAACCTGGATCAATGGTAGAAAGAAAACCAGTCATTGCGAGCCTCCTCAGGGTCTCGAACACCTCCCACCACCAGTACTCCTTCTTGTAGGGCCCCCACAAGAACAATATCCCTTTGAGCTTCTCGTCGTTTATCCTGTCTTCTCCCATTAACCTGTCCTTCATCCGGTAGAGGAGGACCCAGTACATTAACGGAACCCCGACTGGGAATATCCCAACCATCAAGTAGCCGTACGCTTGCCAAGCTCCCCTACCCCCCGCTCCGCAGTCGATGCTCAAGTCGCTTCTGAGGCGAGAGTAGTTACCATCGTCGAAATCGTCGCAAGGAAACATACCAAAGACAGTCGTTGTTATGGTGGGAAGGGTGAGGTACGTGAGGGCAATAGCAGCGGTGTACAGGTTGGGCCTCTTCTTAAAGAACGCCAGGAGGGAAAGTGTCGCGATCACTGTGACGACAGACATGGTCAGAGCCACGGACTTGACGTAGAAGTTGAAGCCTCCCCCTGCGAAGCAACCCATGGGGACGAGTGTGAACATGTTGAAGTTTAGGAATTGTGTTGCCGACACCACTTCTTTGAAGTTCTCAGGGAGAGATACTTGTGGAATGACGTTGGGGAGGGATGCTGTGATCTGGCCGGAGGCAAACAAAATCTTCATCCCATTCTTGCACCTCTTCCAAACCTCCTTCCCCCTTCGTCCTCCACCCAGCTTCTTCTTAAGGAGCACGTACCCGCCGAGCAGTATCAACGCAAACAGCACGAAAGCGAGAACGGTGAAAGCAAGATCATTTTTGCTCTCGCTGCACTGCTTGCAAAGCATGAAAGGGTCTAGGTTGTAGTTGTCCTTGCAGAGGGCGCAATAAGGGCCGGTGTGTCCATCGCGGCACATGGTCGCAGTGTCGTTGCCGCCAGCGCAGGCTTCTGGGGTGATGCAGGGGCGGACGTCGTCTGACTTTTCGCTGGTTCTCCAAAAACCTTCCTCAAGGGTCAAGGAAACGAGCGTCATGCCAGAGAGATCCTCCCTCATTCCCTCCTCAATCGGAACGCAGGAGCCCTTCCCGTCGTCGTAAGTACGGGAGGGACAGATGCAGGAAGATGAAGATGTTGAACCAGGATTATCAGTGATGGACCCCTTGAGAGTCTCCTCGCAACGAGAGCAGCTGGTGACGCCGATCGATGTCTTCCATTTCCCCTTCTCGCAGGGTTCGCAGGAGGTACCCATCAGGGTCTCCCCAGCCTTGCAGGTACATGTGTCGCCATCACCTATTCTGGAGAAGGACGGCATGCAGTCGCAAGATTGCGTATCCTCATTTGGGGTCTCGTGCTGGGGGCAGGGGAGGCAGGAGGAGGCACCAACCCTGGAAAAAGTTCCTTCTTGACAGGTTGTGCACGTGTCGTTGGCTCCGATAGAAAAGGTATTCTTGGGACAGATTGTTAGGGAAGTGCGGTCCGAGGAGGGTTTATAGCCTGCAGGGGCGGTCTCGCAGAAGCTGAGGTGAGCGAACAGAAGAGCGAGAAAGTTAGCGTTTGTGAGCCGGCGTTTGTGAGCTGGAGTTTATGATTCGCGCCCATGCTCACCTTGCAAGGTTTTTCTCTGAGTACTTGCCATCCACGTTGCATGGAGTGCATTCCGTCACTGTACCCCCAATTGACGCTGTCCCCGCTAGGCAGTCTCCGCACTCAGTCTTGGAGGTGGGAGTGCAAGGGGCGATCATGAACTTCCCAGAAGCGCAAGTCGCGCAGGTGGAGCAGCCCGCGGCACCAGCATCGCTAGTTTCTCCTGCACCACACTCGGAGCACTCATTAGCTCCGCCAGTGGAGTACGTTCCTGCTGGGCAAAGTTCCTCTCCCTTGCGGTCCGCCGTCGGCTTGTAGCCAGCCTTGGCCGTCTTGCAAAAGGCGGCCCCATCCTCATCGTTGTACTGTCCTTCCGCAGAACACTTCTTGCACGTGACGCCGTCGTCCGAGTAGGCAGGAGCGACGCAGGAGGAGCACTGACGATCAGTCGTGATGGTACATTCTGCGATGAGCGCAGCGAGTCGCGAAAGGGATTGATTAGCGGGTTACGATCGTTGTGCTGCGGGGATGATGATTCTCGCACCTGCCGTCATTACTTCTCCAAGGGGACAATTCGAGCAAGAACTGCAGGAAGTCTGAGAGGCGTCAGGTTGGAAGGTCGAGCCTGGTAAGCAGGGGAGCGGAGCAATGGAGGAGGCGGGGCAAAAGTGTCCTGCGGTGCAGGGGGAGCAGGCATCCTTCGCCTCGTCGGACTGGAACTTGCCAGCCTCGCAGCTCGTGCAAGTGGACTGAGAGGGCGAGGAGGAGAAACTTCCGGGGGGGCAGGGGATCTATGCAGGTGTGTGAAGGTGTTAGTCTCAATGTTGTTATGCAGCTTCGCTTATTATCGATTCTCACCTTGTTCGTTCCTCCGGGGCACTTGTATTTTGGCTCGCACGTGGTGCACTCCGATGTCGTGCCGTTGCTATATTTTCCAGCAGGACACGGTGACTCCACAACCCCGTCGGTACACTTGTAACCCACAGGGCACGTCGAGCATACGGAGGCTCCCGAACCAGAAATGAGGCCTGTAGGACAGTCTTGGCAGGAAGTCGCCCCATTCTCGTCGTTGCTAAAGGTGCCAACGTCACATGACAAGCAATCCCCAACGTCATCATGAGCAAAATCTTTTATGCCGTTATCCGTGTTAAACTTTCCGGGAAGGCAGGCTTCACAGGAGGCGTGGAGGTCAGGGTCGGTGGCCTGGTCAGGATTGTATTTACCGGCAGAGCAGATGGGGCATGAAGTGGAACCGGAATCAGAGGCAAATTTCCCTGCGGCGCATATGGTGCAGTCATTTGGGTTATCGTGGTTTGAAGCATCGGTGCCGTCGTCGTTGTTCATACTTCCTGCAGGACAATCTACGCATGAGACGTGGAGGTCAGGGTCGGTGGCCTGGTCAGGATTGTATTTACCGGCAGAGCAGATGGAGCAGGTGGAGAGGGAGTTGTGAAGGTTGGGAGAGGTCGCGTCGTCGGAGTTGAAGCGGCCAGCGGGGCAAGTGGTGCAGGAGGTCGAGGAGGGAGATCCGGAGTAGGAGCCTTTTGGGCAAGTTGTGCAGGTGGATGCGCTTGTCGCTCCAATGGAAGAGCTGAATGTTCCTGAGGTGCAATCTGCGACGAGATAAGTGCGATGAAGATTGCGTGAATGGAGTTAGCAGGGGGGCGAGTGGATTGAAGTTTAAGATCAGAGTTTCTTAGTGGGAGGGCGGCTTGCGACGTGTGGGAAATCATTTTCGTGGTGCTATGCACTCGCTTCCCGTCCATTCTCACCTTGGCACGTAGCGTCGCTTGTGGCTCCAGTGGAGGTGCTGTATTTCCCCTCGCCGCAGTCTTCACACATAGTGGCTGCAGTGGACGCGCTGTACTTGCCCTCGCCGCAGGCTTCACAATCTGAACTAAAATCTCCCTCTGTTGGGTTGTAATAACCAGCATCACAGTGATAGTAATGACAGCCAGAGTACGAGTATTTATTGCCGTTGACGGTGCCATAAGTGTCCAAAGCGGACCCTGGAGAGAGATAGGAATAGGAATCGGTGCAGCGATAACGTAAAGTGAGTTGTGGGGTTATGAATGGGTCTACAGACTACACAATCCTCATTCTCGTCTTACCTTGGATTGGAGTGTTGGAGGAGTAGGGAGAAGGGCACGTATTGTGGATGGTGATGGTTCCAGAATGCCTGTAAATATCATCACCATTTCCTGAGTCTGCTGTGTTTCCAGAAAAGCTCGTTCCGTACACATTGACAGTAGTTCCACTACCATCAAAATAAATTGCTCCACCTCCTTGCCAACTCACTTCTGTAGCTCTATTGTTGGAGAAAATACAGAGCTCTATGATCACTCTGGCATAACTGTAAATGGAAACCCCTCCACCAAATACAGCATTCCCCTTGTCGAAGGTGAGAGCTCGGAGTATAAGTGGAACACTCCCAGAGAGAGAGCCAGCCACTCTCATCCCTCTTCTTGCATTCTCTCCATCCAACACACAGCTTGCGTTGTCCTCCACACACTTGATCTCTCCATACAAGCCTAATGTGTACAGCATGGTATGACTATATGCACAAGTCCCCTCTGAGCATTTATACGGCCCAACAGCTAGAATTGCAGTGTCACCGTTTGCCATCTTGGAGTTGCCAGAGTTGCTGACCGTGTTGAACAGCCCGTTCATATCGACCACGTTCACCTCAGCTAATGACCTCCCTCCGACTAGGACTAAGCAGGTCCAAAAGATTAGGCAAATATGATGAGACAATTTTAATCGGCTGCATTGCTGAGAATCTCTGGTTTTGCCAAAGATAGATGAGTTACCTTGGGAAACGCTATCGGACAAGACTAGGCGCATCGACTTCATCTGGAATCACGCACAAGAAGAACGAAGGAGGGATTTTTTTGGGGATTTATTTACTGGATTTAGATTCCGAAAAATCGAGGATTTTATTTGGTCAACTAAAGAATAAACAACCTCTCCTAATTCCCTCAACCCTACCCAATAAACCCCTTCCCCTCTTCCCCGTCCCATCGTTCCCCCCTTCCTCTAAAATGTCATCTCTCCCCCCCCCTCCAATATCTTCCTCCCCCCCCTACGGTAGTTCCTGTCTTCCCCTCTTCCTCCTCTCCCCCGGATACCTTAACCTGAACCACGGTTCGTTCGGGACTGTCGGTAGGAAAGTGTTGGAGAGACAGAGGGAGTACACGGACGAACAAGAGGGGAGACCCGATGTCTGGTTCAGGGACACTTACTTGGTAAGGACAAAAGGAAGGGGGGGAGGGAATGTGCAAGATGGGGTCGAGGTTTGTGTAGTGTGGTTATACAGTGCTTTCATGCCCCAGGTGTTGTGTGTTGTTTTAACTTACAATGTGTGTGCTTATATTTTTTACCATACCCCCCAAACCCCACTCCCCCTCTCCCCCCTCCCCCTCTCACCCCTTCCCCCTTCCCCCTATTTTCTAGAAGCTCTTATCGTCGACCCTCACCAATCTCTCTCAATACCTTTCCCTCCCCTCCCCTACAAATCTAGTCCTCCTCGAGAACGCATCTTCAGGTGTGAACTCAGTTCTCCGTTCCCTCCCCCTACTCAAAGGTGACGTTATCCTTTACCTCTCCACCGCTTACAGCATGGTCAAGAACACAGCTGCGTTCCTGGCTAATGAGAGGGGTGTAACCCTCCTCGAGGTTAAGGTTTCAATACCCGTAGCCTCGGAGGAGGATTTTTTGAAACCTCTTTCGAGTGCAATAAAGGGTATGGGTAGTGGGGAGAGGTTGAAGCTTGCGATATTCTCACATGTTTCATCAACACCTTCATTCATCGAACCCATAGTTGCCCTCTCCTCCGTCGTTAAGTCACTCTCACCTAAGTGCAAAGTCCTGGTGGATGGAGCACACGTATTGGGACAATTGCCTTTGAACTTGAACTCGCTAGGGGAACACGTTGATTACTACGTTTCCAACTGCCATAAGTGGATGTACGCTCCAAAGGGTTCTGCGTTTCTTTGGTGTAAGGACACCTCAGGCGTTCAACCTACTGTAATAAGCAGCAGGAACAAAGTCGATCCTCCGGGTTCGGGGGTCGGGGAGGTCCCTGACTTCGGGTCCAGGTACGCTTACACAGGCACGAAGGACTTCACGGCGTACCTGGCAGTCTCTGACGCTATAGCTTTCAGGTCTGAGCTGGAGGGTTCTAGGGGGATGAGCGTTATTGAGTACAACACGGGTCTAGGGAGGTGGGCGGGGGACTATTTGGTGGGGCTTTGGGGGACGAGGAGGCTTTGCCCAAGGGAGATGGAGGCTTTCATGATCAACGTCGAGCTCCCTACTAATGCGATTGAGGAGGCGGAGAGGATGAGGGTGAAGATGCTGGAGGAGGAAGGGGTTTATATGCTGGTCTTGAGGGACGAGGGGAGCGGGATCGTTTATACTAGACTTAGCATGCAGGTTTACCTGGAGAGGGAGGACTTTGTTAGGGTGGGGGAACTCGTGTTGAAGTACCTTAGACACAACGAGGTTTAGGTTTTTGCGGAGGCCCGTTTAAAAGCCGATGTGTGAGTTTTGAAAATGAAATGTTCGAAAGCGTTGAAGAAACGAAGAAATGAAGAAATGAAGACAATGGGTCCTAAATGCCACGCCGCCCACCTGCTCGAGTGGAATTTCTACAATCCATTTCCTTTCCATTTTCCACAATGTAAGCTTTAATGGTGTATATTATTGTACACTTTCTTCCTCTTGTATTTCAATTAGTTCCTTAACTAACTCAAATTCCCCTCAAATGCGCCTTCCTTCTTTTAAATTTGTCCACCTCCTTCGACAATTAATTTTTGTTTCCCATTTTTAGGTGTATTTCAAACATGAAATCCAAATCAGATGTTCAGGAGCCTTCATCTCTTGTTGCAAGGATGTCCTGTGCTGGTATTCTTGTTGCTTTGTTGTCAATTTGGTGTAAATTTGCATTTGTAGGTGAGACTATTTGGGGCACATACTGAGGGAGGCTGATTATATTCCTCAAATTAACGTCAATTTCGTATAATATCATCTCACACCACTAACATAACCCTAATATAACCATCTCATGTGCACAAAATAGATGAAACAAATTACCCACCAATTGGAGAGCTCCACTCCTGGAAGGTCCCAATGTGCCTCACACTAAGGTGAGTAAATCTAATGCGCGCTACGTATTTGTATAACGCATTCGTCTAACGCATTCGTCTAATGCATCTGTACACAACAACCCTAACCCAATAATCCTCAGCTACCTCCTCTCTCTCCCCCTCCTCAAGCTCCTCTCCCCCCTGATCCCTAACCCCAAGTCTCTCCTCCTCGAGACCATGGTCCTCTACAACGCCACCCAAGTCCTCCTAAACGGTTGGACAGTCTACTACATCCTCCACGCCCTCTACAACGGTCACCCCATCGTTGGGGACGTTAAAGCTACCACTTGCAGCCTGGCGGTTTGGGTGCACTACGCGGACAAGTATTTGGAGTTCTTCGATACGTACTTTATGCTACTACGTGGGAACTTCTCTCAAGGTGAGGAATTTGGGGGGGGGAGGGGGAGGGGGGGCTTTTTGAGACATTATGAGGATATAGATACACAACAAGGAATATAAGCGAGGAGGAGTTATATGCAACCACTTGCTAGGATGATTTAACCTGTCCATAAATAACTGCCAAGTCGACTGCACACACAGCAAACCCTACTTCACCCCACGTTCACTTTTTCCTCACCCTTCCCTCAACCCTCTTCACCTCACCTTATTCCCCCAGTAACCTTCCTTCACGTATACCACCACACCACAATCGCCTGGGCATGGTGGTCCGGTATGTACCTCTACCCCACCGGCGACGCCTACTTCGGCGCCCTCCTAAACTCCTGGATCCACGTGATGATGTACTCCTACTACGCGCTAACGTTGATGGGCGTTAAATGCCCGTGGAAGAAGTACCTTACGATGGCGCAGTTAGTGCAGTTTGCGAGCGTCGTGGTTTATACGGGGTTCTGTTTGGGGGTTAATTACAGGAAGGGTCAACTTGAGGGTAGGCATGTTTTGGCGTGCGGGATACAGGTGGGGGAGATGGTTAGTCTGTTCATACTCTTCTCCTCCTTCTACAAGCGCAGCTACAAGGGCTCTAAGGGCTCGGATAAATCCGGGTCTACTAAGCCCGGTGATATTAAGGACGAGTGCAACGCGGCGATCGCAGAGTCAGTCAACTCTAACATGTACGTTGACGAGTGCCACGCGGCTGTGAAGAGCCTGGTTGCGCCGGTTAAGGGGGCGGTCGAATTGGGACCGGGGAAGGCGATGGAGATGACGGCGAAAAGCACGAAGAAGGAAATTGAAAATGCGAAGAGGACGGGGAAAGGGGTTAGCAGACCAAGCTGGAGCTTCCTAGGGTGAAAAAGGGGGGGGATAGACATTTGAAGGGGGGGGGAGGGATGGAAAGGGGGGGAGGGGGGAAGACGGATGACCGCTGCGTGAGAAAAGAACGTCGTTTCGTTTGCAAATCAAAAGCGTTTTATATTAAGGTTAGGAGGAGATGGGTTATTTTAGACTATTCTGGCCTTCCCGAAATAAAAACCCACAACAGATTGCAGATCAGCTCGGATCTTTTGCCATTTATCTTCCGAAATCGATCACTTTTGTTGCCACCTTCACACAAACGGTAAGATTAATGCTTTGACCAAGTTTCATATGCTTACAGATGCGCCCTCATTCCGCCATTTACGTTCAAAAACTCACATGAGCCAAATTGTAATCACTTCCTTGCGCAACAGCACGATTTACATGACATCCCTATATGATAAATATGTGAGAGGGCACGTGCCAAAAACTATGCGGTTCAAGAAGATCAAAGACGATCAAGACAACTTTCTGTTATTCCCAGATCCCGATAAAGACAATACTGATTTCAAGCCATGGTTTGAAGCAGCTTCTCGCGGAAGTTTTCAGAAATTGAAAGCAGTAGGATACATGTACGACCAAAACAAGCAGGCAGAAGCAAAATTTCATAATGTGACATGGTATTACTCTCAGTTTCACCGCACCACGAAGAGACTGCTGCAAGATTGTAATTCGTGGCGTCAAAACTGTGCTAGGGTCCAAGCAGAACTCGCTGAACTTAAAGCACAGAGCCAAGAAATGGAGAGGAAGCTCAACGACATGTCCTTGGACAACCGCAATCTGCAAGCCGACGCTAACCGTTGGAAATGTAATAGCGACAGCTTCGAAGTCTTACTTGGCGAATACGTGGAAGCAGTAAAAGAGAGCGAAAGTAAGGCAAGTTTATCCGAGCAGAAGGGCATACATGCTCAACAAGCAATGCGAGAACTAGAACAAAAGAACAAAAACATTCGCGAACAGGCCGAGAAGCAAGCGCAAGCTGCACAAGCTGCCGAGGAAGCTGCCACAAGAGCAAGAGACGAGAGGGCCAAAGAAGCAGAAATTGCTGAAAAGCTAACCAGAGCGGCCAGAGGAGCTCATGTACGCCGTAACGAAGACCCTTTACGGGGAGGGCAAGATTTTCCTTGCGGTCGTGAAATGCTCTCCATGGAAAGCTTCAGCAAATGTTCCAAGTTCATAAGCGACTTTATGATGGATATCTCCGAGAGTTTATATGACACAGACGTAGAGGTAGGTGAATGAGAGGTATGCGAATATTTTCCAAAGTCTTGTGATCCTAACCCTTCCCCCCTCATCTCGCTCTCCCGATCTTCTTATCGCAAACAAAGGACATGGATCATCAACTGGCCTCCGAAATAGCAACTCACTATTTAGGTCCCATGGCAGAGCGCGCCGAGAAATACATTGCCGTCACGTTGCAGAGTCTGGGAAATCTTCTAGTCAAGAACTTCGACCTGCCTTCAGGCCAGGACGGGTTCGAAGGCAGCAAGCCTGTGGTGAAGAACTTCTGGTACTATACAATGCAGAAGGCTATGCTCGCTAGGATTAATCGTATGGCAGACAATGGCGAAATTGAAAAGTTGTTGATGTTGAGTGACGATGAGTTCTCAACGCTCTTGGAGGGACTTCAAGCATCAGATAACGAGGAGATCGAGACCGAGGTTCAGGATAAGGAAGAGGAGGCAACGGAAGTGGCTGTTGGGGTAAAATTGGACGAGATGGGTGAGGAAATTGATACTTTTGGGGCCAAGGGAGAGGTTTCCAACGAGCCAGAGGATGCCAAGGGGGAGAAAGGGTCGGAGGAGGAGTATCCTGTGAGCAAGTTGGACAGCAAACTCCCCAAGGTCGTGAAGATAGAAAGTTCAACAGCTGCCACCCCAATCAGCATCATGCGTAACTTGCTCTTGCACAACATATACGCCAAGCTGAGTGATCCTCCCTGCTGGCTTGTGTCAAAGCCCGGCAAACTGCTTCCTTACGACGAGAAACACCACAAAGTCGTGAAAAAAGTGGTTCTTAAAGGCCAAAAAGGAAGAGAACAACCTGGAGAGCCCGTCATGGTGGTTTATCCAGGTGTCCACTTCGACGACCCCATAGAAGGTTGTGAGCCTACCCTCAAGAGTCTTGTGATTCGAATGCCTGGAGTGAATATTCAGCGCCAAAACGATTGTGAAGAAGTTGATGAGGATTTATAGGCAAGAAAGAAAGGTCACAGTAGGAGGAAGTGGTGATGAACACGGAGGCGAAGAGAGCATGGTAGTTGAACGCCAATCTGAGCCTCGCGAATCTTTCTACAGGCGCGCACCTACCACCACCACCACTACTACACATTACAGGCGCGGCAAAGGCGGGTATTCGGGAGGGAGCTCGAGCAACTGGATGTAAGTGATAAAGGACTGACAGGAAACCTGTCGTAATTAGGGAAAAATGGAAACACGTTGTGAGACCATTGATTTTATTAGTTTTTATTGGTTGAAGTTAACGTAATCCACCATCTTCTCGCCTAGGGAGTTTGTGGCCGTCACCTTGATTTCTGTCCCACTGAACGAGAACTCGCATGTCACACTTTGATCCTGCCCCACTGGCGGGACGTTGACGGTAACTTTACCCAATCTTTTTACACCGTCATCATATACGAAGCGCGGGTTCTCACTATCAGTGCAGTATATTACACATGACAGAATCGTCTGACTGTCGTTAATTGGCACATATGATTTATTAACCACATGGGTCTTCTCAAGGACAGTGCCCTTCTTAACGAAGACATCAAAGAGTTTGTCAACGTAATCTTCTCCTTTATCATTTTTCTTTAATGTTGGAAGAGACTCAGCCAGGAAAGGATACTTCGAGTCGTTCCTGATTTGTGTAGTCTTTAATGTAGTGCTAATCCCATATGTCCTTGGGCTGACTCGGTCTAAGAAAATATCAGGGGGGGCACTGTCAGAGCTGCAGCAGCAAAGCCCGTAAAGTACAGCACCTTGTGCGATTGCAGCTTGTGGTACAGGGCGCTTGCCAGGACAGATCAAAGTCACCACATCCTTAAGCTCATTCTTGAGGTGATCCAAGAGGACGGCGCTAGAGGCGTAACCTCCAACAACCATGACCTTGGTGATGCCTTCGTTCTTGCGCACAAGCTCTTTCACGAGGTTTGAGGTGTTCTCAGCACTCTCCTTGAACCAAGTCTTGACGAGAGCAAGGGGAAAACTGAAGCTCCCGCGATGGTAGGAAATATGTTGGTTTGTTTCAGGGGTCTTCTCATTAAAGGACTGAACAAGTTCCCTAAAAGTAGGAATTTCTGGAATGTCTTCTTCTCGCAGCTCTCTTAGCATGGATACAAGCGTTTCCATATCTAGCGGTTCGTCACTCCACTGCATGGTTCCATCTGTGGTAGGATTCATTTTTAATTGTTCCTTTTTCTCACTGAATTCTTTCATGATTTTGAAGTGGTCTGCCGGGAACTTCTTCTCGATACGTTCATACAGCACATCTGAGAGCAGCTTCTTCAAGAAGCCCTTGTAATGCACATCGACCGTCTCTCCTCCCCAAGCATCTCCCTTTGGAGAGATTAGGTTGTTTAGGCGGAGGGGCTTGACGCCAGAAACTTTGTGGCCTGTAATATCGATGGTCCCCCCTCCGCAATCCAACACAAGAAAATTATCACCGACGCGAAGCTGAGCGTTTTCTGAGCCACCAACTGCAACAGCGAGGGCTGCACACTCAGGCTCATACGCTATCGCAATCCTAGAGTCTTTCGCGTCGGTGACGAGCCCTGCACGCACGGCCGCTTCTCTCATGAAGCCTTTGCCCCAGTCGTCCCATATCGCCGGGACAGTGATGACGTACTGGACATCTTTCTGAAAATCCAGCCCATCAAGTTCGGGGTGGTTCTTAAGAATTTCACTTTTCGCACATGTTGCAAGCATTTGAAGGCTGACGGTCACAAGTTCCATGACAGATCGTGTCGACCCAGTCTCGTTGATAGCAAGAAGATTATCAAAGTTTGTAGTTGTAGTTGTTCCCATCATGGAAAAAAAATTCTCGTAATTCTCCCTTTTTAGCGCCATCTTGAACCCTTTGTAGAACTCAACGTCAATAGGTGTCCTCTCCAAGGATGCTTCTTTCAGCTTGTTGGCGTAGGCTTGTTGGGCTTCAGTTCTTCGGAAGAGAAAAAAGGAATTCAGAGTTGTGGGGAAGGACATGGAAAGAACGCGAAAGTTAGCACACGCACAAATATACAAGCCCGACTCCCCTCATGCCCAGTACATAGCGAGAACAAACAATCAAAAAACTCCCTCAAACAACTGCCACTGTCACTCACCCGAACTTCCAAGTCCCATCAGAGAGGCGGAGCAATACGGTGGGACTCTTTGGCTTAACGTCGACATTTCCCGGCCCCCTACATATGATAACCCCAGGAGTTGCCTTCAGTGCAAATGCAATCCCACTGTAGGCAGTCCCAAAGTCGATTCCCACGACAACATTAGAAGAGGTTGTAACTTCTGATATGAGATCTGCAAAGGTTGCATCAACGTCTTCACCGAAACCAGACATATTGAAAAACGGAACAAAGGCCTCTCGCTTCTCTCGTATAGCGAAGGTGGAAGAAGTGTGGACACCTGAAGTTCCCCAAAAGATATGGCTCTTCAGGGTACCTGCCAAATTTTCAAGTAAGTGTGGTTATATTTTGGATTGATTTCGTAGTTTGCATGTTGCGTACGCGTCTGACGAAGTACCGCCCCCACCACCCCCATCCCCCGTCATCTACTGAAGCTAACAAAGTTATAAATTACATGCTTTTCCTTCCACAACAGATCGGCACTAGCCTTTGTGCTGGACCACCCAGAAGACATGGACGTCTCAAATGTAAACAAAGCAAAAATAATGATGTTCAAGTCACAAGACCCCGACAAAACACCTGCGGACATAGCAGATATACTGAACATATCAGTTCGGTCAGTGAGGAGTATTCTCGGGTTGGAGTCTCCTACAGTCGCCTCGACTCCCCTCGTTGAAAGCGAGGTTTCAAACGTAAACAAAGCAAAGATAATGATGTTCAAGTCACAAGACCCCGACAAAACACCTGCGGACATAGCAGATATACTGAACATATCAGTTCGGTCAGTGAGGAGTATTCTCGGGTTGGAGTCTCCTACAGTCACCTCGACTCCCCAGGTAGAAAACGGGGCGAATACAAACAGAACATTTTCAAGGCCGCCAGTACCACCTCCGCCGCAGAATTCTTCCAGAGGGCCCGGGTTATCT
>BRYA01000001.1:65591-105185 GCA_030267965.1 Triparma columacea | reverse complement strand
CCCCCCCCGGTCCGGATGAAGAAAAACCTTCACCTTTGCCTCAAGTCACGACACCAGCTCAACGAGACGCCTTGGTAGACTACTTTCGTATATTTAACTCCGAGAAATCCCTGAGCGAGTCTATTGATATCATGCGCCTGAACAAACACCAGCACCAAGCCCCACCAGAGCTTGTTTTGGTAATTCAAGAAATGAATGACCTTAAGGGCGCTGTTCCTACCTCTGACCTGAAGAGCAGGCTTTTGAAAGAGGTGTTAGGCCCCGACGACGGATTGTTGCGACCCCTCCCATCAAATCTAACGGCTCAGGGAGTGCAGGGATCACCTGCCCCAGAGGCCAAAGCTCGATGCTCCAAGCGCTACGAAGACGACTGCTCTGACGACGAAGTTGAGGTCACAGGAATACACCTCCCGACACTCGTCGTAGGTGAAATCCTCACAGATGACCTACAAGGTTGGGCAGCAACAACCAGTCTTTGGAGTATATTGGAGGCCAATCTTGTCCAAATTCCTCGCAAAATTGACGACGTCAAGCACCGTCTTTTCGTGTTTAATCGACTTGCTTCATTCGAAGTGATTAATTCACAAGTTGGTGAAGAGTGCGTCCAGGGTGCTCATCATTTTTCCCAAGAGCTGAAAACCGCTGAAGACATTCTTCAGAGTCTTAAGAGCAGATTAGAAAATGTTTTCGACGACGCGGTGGGTGCAGTGAACAATAAGACACTAGAAAACCTCAAGTCCTGCATCGAGGCGGCCCCATGCATTGTGGCGAAAAAGCCTTCACTTCTTCATTCTGCCGTCGAAACATACTTCGAAGCTGGCGCGAAGTGCATTATCGACGAGCTTAAGAAGCATGCAACGACGGATCGTAGGGACGCAGGATTTGTTCCTTTTGCTCCTGCTCCAGGTCAATCGGTAAAGCTCTATGCGTCTCCCCTTGACAGCTATGGGCGGACTCCTATTATTTCTGCTGCCATCATCAAGGACAAGACAACGAGTTTCGCGGCAGTCAACCTAATGTTGGAAGCCGGGGCTTGCGTTAGTGTTGTAGACGAGCTCGAAGGTAAGTTGAGGACTGGAAAATAACAGCAAAGCCTGTTATGGTCTAATCAAACGACTCTAACCCCTTCTCTTTCCTTCTTCACAGGCTTTACGGCGCTACACTACGCCGCCGAAAACAACAACTCGGAAGTGATTCACGCCTTAACCAAGAGGGCGGATGATGGCGAGAAGTTCCTAGAAATTCGCGGCAACCAAGGCCAAACTGCTTTGTTCCACGCTGCCAAATCTAACAAACGGGACGCTGTCAAGGCTCTGCTCGATGAAGGTGCCAACCCCTTTAGTACCAATCGTAAGGGCAAAACGCCCGTTGACGTGGCACCACCCGAAATCAAGGACCTCATTAACGAGCACACCAAGAAATGGGCATTACAAGATAAGTTGGATCGCGCTTTGAAAGGTGAGACAAGGCGAGGATCGAAGAGACAAGCTAATTACGTGATGGCGACGAAAGTTAAAAGCACACGTACTTCTCTACGAGACATGCCTCCTCCATCATGACCACTGCAACTATTCTCAACCCACCCAACCTCTTTCGTGATTCGCTTCGCTCATCGCAGAGTGGAAAAGTGAACATCGAGTTCGACCTCATGTCCTTGGTTTTTTCAACGAAAGTCTGCAGGTTACCAAAAACTACATATTTACTCTCGACCCCGATGCTACAGACGTGGCCGCAGTGCAGAGCGGACTCAACCTGATCAAGAATCACGAGTACGACCTCCTATCTCATAGCCACTTTTTGAATCGCAAGCGCCCCTGTGACGAGTGCTACCTGGCTCTCGCTTACGCATCACAGAGTGAGGGTGTTTGTGTACCCTCTGACGTCAAGGCCGTCCTCGATGCCTTCGAAATTAGATTGGAAAGCAAGCCGGCTGAAGAGGGAGCCCCAACCGCAATCTCACCCCTCTACTTCCTTGCTCATGCTCGACTCGAATCAATGAAAGGCAATACGTACACATCTTTAGCCTTGCTGAAGCAATTTGAAGGTTGCTTGAAAGACTCTGACGCGTGGATTGCCGAGGACGAGCGTAGGACGAACCTCAGCCAAGCGGAGATCGACGAGTTTCTGAGAGAAAGAAAAGAAGCGGGGAAAGATGAATCGAGCAAAAAGAGAAGGACGAGTAACCCAATTCCACCCAAGCCAGAAGTAAAGAAGGAGCTCACCATAAAAGAAGAGTGGGAAGAGTTCGCACAAAAAAAAGGTTTCGACGATGAGAAGAAGGAACCGATGGACAAGGTGAGCATCGCTATCTTCTCTCTCCTCTTCCTGAACCCTCCTCTCAATCTTCTTTTCTCACCCCCCCCTCAATAACCCCCCTCCCCACCTTTCCCCTCCTCTGTCATGTCGTGGCGTGCAGTTAATGAAGTTAACAGGGTTGATAAAAGTAAAAAGAATTGCCCTTAACATGTTCAAATCAGTCGAAGCGGACAAGGAGAGGTTCACCAAGGAGAGGGAAGACGAAGGTATAACAAAAAAGTCTTCATCCGAGCTGAATTTTGCTTTCGTTGGAAACCCAGGAACGGGCAAGACAACAGTTGCCAAGTTGTTTGCAAAGATTCTTGAGGTCGCAGGAGTCCGCAGCGGAAATAAATTCATCAAAATGACCGCAGCACAAGCTCTACGAAAAGGGTCAAAGAAGTTCGCGACAGAGCTATCGAGTCTAACGGGAGGAGACGACTCAGTTGGTCCGCCGAAAGACCCCCTCCTAAAGGGGATGGATGTTGAAGTTGCAAGGCTGATCAATAGGCAAGCAAGCGAAGATGAGGATGAAAACGAAGACGTAAGCGGAGAGGGGGGAAATTGTATCTATGGAGACCCCATCCCCGCAAAAATTACCAACATTCAGGTGGAGAAGGATGGTTCGCGTATCTTCACGGTTTTGTACACAGATAACACCGAAGAAAGGGTGCAGCAAACCCTTTCACCCGAGAAGCGGCGTAAAAAAGCTCTTGAGAAACAGAAGAAGGAGGACAAGAAGAAAGCCAAGAAAGAAAAGAAAGCAGCTGCAAAAGAAAAAAGAATGGCTGCAAAGCAAAAGCGGAAGGAGTGGAAACTTGCAATGTTTAAACAGAGCGAGGCAGACAAGTATGCTCACCATATGCTTCGAGTCGACGAGGCCGGAAGGCGACAACCGCCCGTGACGCTTCCGCCGTTTGTGAAAGGGACTCCTCCACCCGACTCTGAGGACGAAGACTCGGATGATTCTGACGATTCGGATGAATCTGATAACGAAAATTCAGGGGGCGAAGTGAAAGTGGTCGAGGCGGACATACGCACGATTGGCCCTGATAACCCCAACATTGGTGGTGTCCTCTTCTTGGACGAGGCGCACAATCTAGACCCAGGGAGCGACTCCACCGGCAAGTCAATCCTCGCCGACATAATGAATGCAGCATCTGAGCACGTTGAGCGCGTCTCAATAATCATGGCTGGTTATAAAGATGACATAGAGAAGAAAATCTTTGCCACGGATCCAGGCATGTTGTCGAGGTTCAAATTCATCGAGTTTGATGATTTTGATGAGGCTGAGCTGCGGGAAATTTTTGAGGACGAGGTTAAGCGTCACAAGTTCAAGTGCGGCGATGATGAGCAAGATGTCGCAACGGTTGCTGCGCGCAAACTGTATCGCCAAGCAAATTTAAAAGGATTCGGTAATGCAAGAACGTGCGAGAAGCTTGCACAAGACGCAGTAAATGAGGTGAGAATCAGAAAGGCAAGCTATTTGATACGCCTTGTCGCTCCCAAATTCCTAATCACGCCTCTTAACGCGACAATCCCAATCCGCTCATCCATTTCCGTGACTTGCCTCGCCCTTCGCAGGCCAAAACATCAGCAGACGGGAGCTCTACGATAAAAATAGAACACGTCATTGGTTTGAAGCCTACCTTCGAGAATCTTCCGAGACTAAAGGCCATCTTCGACGACATTCGCAAGCGGCCCGGTTGGATGGACTTCAAGAAGCAGCTCAAACTTATTCATGATATCGCCCTCGCTAACTACGAGTTAGACTACCGTTGCTCTGAGGAGAAACGCAAGGAACTATGCTTGAACAGGTGCCTCTTCGGCAACCCTGGTACAGGAAAAACTACAGCAGCAAAGTTCTATGCTGCGATTCTGAAGGAGTTGCGCCTATTGAATAAGGGCGAGGTGTTTTACAAGACGGCTTCTGACTTTATCGGAGATGTTATCGGTGCTTCCCCCAAAAAGACGAATGCGATTCTAGAGTACGCGAAGGGTTCAGTTCTCGTCATCGATGAGGCGTACAATCTTGATGACCAAAAGTATGGAAAAGAGGTAAGAATGGGGAAGATGCGAGACAGCTTAGCAAAAGATGAATTCTAACGCCTTTCGCTATCACACAGGCTCTAGACGTCATCGTGGAGAAGGTAAACGGTAAAGCGGGGGAAGACATTGCTGTACTGATGGCAGGCTACGAGGAGGAGATGACGCAAATGTTCCGCAATCAGAATCCGGGCCTTATGCGCCGGTTTGACGTCAAGAACCCATTGAACTTTGAAGACTTTTCAAAGCAGGAGCTGTTACAAATTTTCGGTAACAAATGTAGAGAGGAGGGCATTGACGCGCCCATCGACGTCAAGATTGCGGCCGTTAAGGTGTTAGAGAGACAAAAAGCCTCTGAGAAACACTTCGGGAACGCAGGTGCCACTGAGACCCTCGTAACAACTGCAGCTACAAGGATGCAGGCGAGGTTGCGGAGGGAAGGGAGGGGAGCTCTTGATAAACAACAACTTACTATAGTAGACGTTGTGGGCGATACTGTGGGTATAGATAATGCCATGATGATCATGGATGAATTGTTGCAGGACGACGAAGAGGATCAAGAGGATGGTTGGCAGAAGTACTTGCAGGGTGCCATAGCAAAGCTCAAAGATGCGAAATTAGACGGCAGACCTTTACTGGGAACCATCAAGAATATGGTCTTCAAGGGGCCCCCTGGTACGGGCAAGACAACCGTCGCGAGGAAGATGGCAAAACTCTTTTATGACCTTGAGATTCTCGCCACAGACAAATTAGTTGAAGTAAAAGGACAAAATATGGTGGCAGGATACACCGGCCAAACCGCACCGAAGGTAACAGAGCTGATGGACAGTGCACAAGGGGGCATCCTTTTTATTGACGAGGCTTACGGCATAATGAACAGCGTAGGTTTTGGACCTGAGGCTATCGACACCTTGGTCGGGCTACTAACCGATGAAAAACACAAAGATAAGACAATCGTTATCATTGCTGGTTACGAGGCTGAGCTGGATGCATTGTTGAACATGAATGCGGGGCTCAAGAGTAGGTTCACTGAGTACGTGAGTTTTTTCCCTTGGACTGCAACTATGTGCATGGATCTTGTCGAGGCAGAGGTTAAAAAGAACCATAAAATCATGACACTTACAGCACGCGAGAAACTCAAAAACGGCTTCGAAGAACTTGTCAAGCTGCAGGACTGGTCAAACGCACGAGACACAAAAACTGTGTTTGATAACATGGTCGGAGCCAGGGCCATCCGCACCATGAAATTGAGAGATAACGGTACATACGATGAGCGCAAGCACGATGCATACTCAGAGGAGGACGTGGAGCACGCTGTAACTAAGTTCAGGAAGGCAAGGGCATGGACTGCAACGATGTGCATCGATCTTGTTGAGAAAGAACTAACGGGTATTGCACATGCAGCAAGAGAGAAGCTCAAGGGCGGCTTCGAAGAATGCATCAATCTGAAGGGCTGGTCAAATAACCGAGATGTGAAAATTTTGATTGAGTTGTTGAAAGAGGAGAGGGACAAGCGCACAAAAATCCTCGAAGAGAATGGCACTCACGGGAATAAACACGATGAATACTCAGAGGAAGACGTCAAGAACGCTATATCTCAGTTTAAGAAGGTAAAGGGAAGCACCATTACGCCTCCTTCGGGGGCGGCTGCATCAGCACCAGCATCAGCAACGGCAACGGCTGAGACGGAGAAGGAAGCTGAGAATGAAGAGGAGGTGGAGGCGGAGGAGAAAGCAGAGGAGGAGGAGGAAGAAGAGGAGGATGAGGATGAAGATGAGGAAGAGGAGGAGGAGAAAGAGAAAGAGGAGGAAAAAGAGGAGGAGAAGGTCGAGGCGAAGGCGGAGGACCTTGACCCTTGGGAGGTTCAAGGCGAAGACGAAAAGAAAGGCTTGACTGAGGAAGAAAAAAAGGACAAAGAAGAAAAAATCAAGCAAAACGATGAAGCTTTGAAAGAGGTACGAGCACAGGAGAAAAAAATTGCAAAGGAAGAAAAGTTGCACAAGGAGAAGATGAAGGAGGCAGAGCAAAAGCGTAAAGAGCGGGAAGCAGAGAGAAAAGCGCACGACGACCTATTGCAATCACTTGCCACGAAAGAGAAACAAACCGAGCAAGAACTAAAAGAAATGAAAAAGTGTCGCGAAAGTAGGGAGGAGATAGAGCGCCTGCGAGTTGAAGCTGAGGAGCGTGAGCGACAAAGGATAGAAATAGAGGAAGCCCGTCTGGAAAGAGAGCGCCGTGAACTAATGAAGATGAAGATGCAAAAAGAGAAGGAAGCAGATATCAAGAGGATGCTGTTGCGACAAATAACGACATGCGAGAACAACTTTGCTTTTCGACAGATTCCTGGGGGTTGGCAATGTTCTGGAGGGGGACACACGGTTACAGACGCTGAACTTGAGGCGCGTTACGTGAGGTACACGCAGCAAAATTCTTTTTGAAATGGGAGGGGAAATAGGAAGGGGGGCATGGAGGAGGGAGGGGTATAAGACGAGCACAATCTTGGCCTTCATGGGACCAAACATTTAGAAGGAATGTTAATAGAATAATAGAGATAATAGACAACGTAGCGTAGGATGAAAAGAGCGCACGATTTTAATCCGCCTATCAAACAACCGTCTTCAATGTCAGCAGAAGCAAACCCTTCTCCTCCTCTCACACCCATGCTACATAAAAAGCGTAACGTGGTGGGGCAATGCAAATATAAAGGGTAATAGAAGTTTGAGTACTGCAGAAAACAAATTTTAACATCGTGTTTTCACGAGAGAAACATCCAGTTACTTTTTCTCTCCAAACGCCCCATCAAAAATCATCTCCTACAGAGGGTTATGTCGTACCATCATTACTGTGCACCACTTAATCATCCCCTCTGAGGGAGACGGAACTCCCTCAAATCACAGTTGAGAGCATTCCCTGCAATTTCGCGGATGTCCTTCATGATCATGAAGTACTTGTACTCCCCAGTCTGTTGGTACGCGTTCATGGCAGCCATGAAGCGCTGGTGCAAGGCATTGATTTGCTGCTGGTAGGAAACATTGTATGTGTGCTCAGGGTTATTGGCGAGATCAGCAGCATCTGAAGCGGTGTAACTCAGGTTTGGGTATCTGGAATCAGAGAAATTCTGTGCAATAATCCGGTTGTCGATAAGCTGGTCCCGTGTGTTGGTATCTTTGCTTCCCATTCTGTAGTTGAAGTCGGCGACTTCTTCATAGTTGACAGAGTTGCAACCGTATGAACCGAGAAGCTCGACAGCGAGAATATGTCTCGTGTTTTGGCCAGGGTACGAGCGGTGATTGCCACCATAATCATCCTTTCCATAATCATAAGAGCGCGACATAGCTGAGATAAAGGTGACGATGGTTTGTGCAAGAGTGAGTCTTGACACCGCAGAAGGATGAGTGTTATAGGTGATAAGATGTTTTCTAGCGTCATTTCTTGTAGCTCTGACTTTCTAAGGAAAAACGAATTCGTATTCACGGAAATAAAGACGGATATCTATCCCACATATCTATCCAAAAAGGTTCAAACTTCAGTCTTGTTCCGAGAGAAGAATTTCATGACAAGGTATTTTTCTTGATACCATCATTAAAACCGAAAAAGAACGTATACTCGGGGTATGAGAAGAGATGTTACGGTCGAAGAAATGGGCAGCGTTCTAGGAACATCCATTTCAATCCCACCTGAAGATGAAATTCTTTTGGGATACAGGACGATTCTGGTGTGTGACGTCGTGAAGATAAACATGTAATGTTTTTTTCGGAGAAATGCTCATTATCTAGTTGTTGTTCGGGTCTCGAGGTATATGGTCGTATTGTTAACCATTATAAGCGTGATAATGTTTCGCCGTCTTGTCTTTTGATAAAGTTGTAAAAGCACTTCCTCCTCCCACCATGCCTGCTCTACTGCCCCCCCCTTCCGTGCTTCCCTGCTTCCCTACTGCCCTCTTCTCTTGTGGGTTTTCTGCTGTGTGTTCTCCCGCGTTTTATTTACGCAACGACAAGTTTCCCGTTCATGCCCGCTCCCCTATGAGGTTCACAGTAGTAATCGTAGTCCCCCGCGGTCTCAAACGCCATGACGAAGGTGTCACCCTCCTCTCCCAGCTGCTCTTCCATGGAGATCTTCTCCTACTGGAAAGCTACTGATAGATTTTCACGTCCAAGAAAGGAAAGGTGTTCACTTGCTTGGAAATACTGGGTGAAAATCTGGGCTTTCTTCCGAGTCTTGTTAAGACTGGTACTAAACTGGTAAGTGTTTATTGTATCTCACCATCGAAATTCGTCAATTTAGAGTCAGCGCCCGAGTGTTTGATACGGATAGCTTGCTAGGAGGCTTTAGAACCTCTGTAAAAGTAAAATAAAGTAATTAAGTAGGAAGCACAAGGATCCGAACAATCTTTTGCTTGGGGTGGGTTTTGAAGCCTGGTCCGTCGTATTCTCGAGCTATAGTCGTGGGCAAGTAGAATTTTGAGTAAAAGATTGCATTTATTGGTGTATTGATAAATATATCGTTGTATTTGAGGGGAAGTTCATGCTCCATGGAAATACTGGTGTGTGTAATGTGTAACTGCTACCTTTCTAACTCATATTCCCTGACCCGCGATTTACGCGTACCCTCTTTCGAATCACCATCGAATCACCATCGAATCACCATCAGTAGGGACCTTAATTATGCCCAAATCAGCAGTATACTCTGGCAAAGAGAGATTCCATTATGATCGTGAACTCACAGAGGTGATTTTTGCAGAGGGAGTGACGTCGATTGGCTATGGCGCTTTCTTGGAATGCTCCTCCCTCGCGGCCATCACCATCCCTGACGGAGTGACGACGATTGGCAATGACGCCTTCCACGGATGCTCCTCCCTCGTAGCCATCACAATCCCGGACGGAGTGACATCGATTGGCAATGACGCCTTCTGGGGATGCTCTTCCCTCGCAGCCATCACAATCCAGGAAGGAGTGAAGACAATTGGCAAAGATGCCTTCTACGAATGCTCCTCCCTCGTAGCCATCACAATCCCGGAAGGAGTGACCACAATTGGCAATGGCGCCTTCGATGGATGCTCCTCCCTCACGGCCATCACAATCCCGTACTCAGTGACAACGATTGGTGAGGGTGCCTTCCAAAGATGCTCCTCCCTCACGGCCATCACCATCCCGGAGGGAGTGACAGCGATTGGCAATGACGCCTTCCACGGATGCTCTGCCCTCGCAGCCATCACAATCCCTGAAGGAGTGACGACGATTGGCAATGATGCCTTCTCTGGATGCTCCTCCCTCACGGCCATCACCATCCCTGACGGAATGACGATGATTGGCAATTGGGCCTTCGCAGTATGCTCCTCCCTCACAGCCATCACAATCCCGGACTCTGTGACGACGATTAGCGATCACGCCTTCAGAGGATGCTCTTCCCTCGCAGCCATCACAATCCAGGAAGGAGTGAAGACAATTGGCAGGGGCGCCTTCTACGAATGCTCCTCCCTCGCAGCCATCACCATCCCAGAGGGAGTGACGAAGATTGGCAATGACGCCTTCCACGGATGCTCTGCCCTCGCAGCCATCACAATCCCTAAAGGAGTGACGACGATTGGCAAGTGCGCCTTCAGGGAATGCTCCTCCCTCGCAGCCATCACAATCCCGGACGGAGTGACGATGATTAGTAAGGACGCCTTCTACGGATGCTCCTCCCTCACGGCCATCACTATCCCGGACTCAGTGACGACGATTGGCGATCACGCCTTCAGAGATTGCGTAGCCCTGACGATACTCAGTTTATCTCCCGCTGCCACCATCTATGAAGGCTGCTTCTCAAACTGCGCTGCCCTACTCTCTGCCGCTGCCGAACAAAACATGACTGTCGAGGACCTCCTCCATTCTAGGTGGCCCCGCATACGTGAACGCGTCGCCGTTCTGACCTGCCTCAAGGCACTCTTTACTACCCAAAAAGATAGGGAGCGACTGGACTGCGGAGGTGAAGCGCAAACACTCGGGGTAACTGCGACACGCAAGAGGCTCCCAAAGGATATGTGGAGAGTTATTCTGGAATTTCTGTAACTCTAAAATCCAGATATAGGCATAGGCAAATAGGCACCCGTTGGAACCAATCAGATCGCCGCATTTGCGGATATATATATAGCCGTTAAATAAACTTTTTTAGCGAAGTTATAGCCAACCACTAGACCCAAGGCAGGTTTCTGTTGGTTTTCACCTACCTTGGTAGTCTTCGGAAGCGAGAGCAGCAGAAGAAGCATTACAGAGAGCTCAAAGAGAGCTCGAGCAAGCCAAGGCTGCACATCAGGCTGCTCAACGTTCCCTCCAACAGGCGGAGAATGCCGTACAGGAAGCCCAAAGGGCCGTTCAAGAGGCCGAACAAGCAGTGAGGGAGGCACAGAGGGCTGCTCAAGATGCCGAAAAGGCTTTGCGAGACGCTGAAAAGGCCCTCGCCGATGCCGAGCGGGCAAAAGAGGCCGCAGAGAAGGCCGCAAGGGAAGCTGAGCGAGCCAAAGAGGCGAAGGAGAGGGAGGAAAAAAGACTCGAGGCTGAGAGGCTGGCGAAGGAGGCTGAGGAAAAGGCAAAGGAGGCAGAACGAGCACAGAAACAAGCTGAGGAAAAGGCAAAGGAGGCAGAGGAGAAGGCGAGGGATGCGGCGAAGGCAACGAGAAAGGCAGAGGAGGCAGTTAAGGAGGCCGAGAAGGTGGCAAGAGAAAGTGAGAAGGTGGTGAAAGAAGCTGAGAAGGTGGCGAGACAAGCGGAGGATGTTGCGAGAACCGTGGATCGTGAGATGAAGAAAGATGTGCAAGATTTGGAGGAAACGATGAAAGAGATGAGCGTGAAAGAGGAGAGCGCGCTGAACGAGATGAAGGAAGCGGCCGAGATTGGGGCGAAGCACGAGGTTGAATATCTTTTTGCAAAGGCAAACTTGAACGAGCAGCCCAGCGACAAGCTAAACAGTGGTGCTTATGACAGTTTGTCAGACGTCTCACGGGTGGTGAATTTGTCGGACGAGCATTTTTCCAAGTCCGAGTTCATGGAAGCCAGCCTTAAGATCTACAACAAGGCGAAGACTTTCGTCGAGAAGCTGGACGTCCTAAAGAACGTGCTCCCCACCTCTCTCCACGCCAACACAAACAAGCAATCAAGCTTGAACTTCCGCAGCATAACTGAAGTTCTCGCTCACGAAAAGGCCACGGTAACACCAGGGAAAGACAGGGGCCACCGCAACCCCAACGAGATCGGCTGCTCGGCCTACAACAGGGCTCGGAAGGAGGGGACCCTGAGCGACGCCCTCTCCATCTTGAAATTCAACTTCTCCAAGGACAACGCTTTCCCAACCGAGGTGAACAGGACTACCGCGAAGCTCACCGCGGAGGGCAAGCTCAGCCACACCAAGATGGAGGCCGAGTGCGCGTCGCCGTCCGTGAAGAACGGCACCGCTGTCAAGAGGAAGGGGGGCCAGATCTCGACCGCGGTGAAGAAGTACCTGGAGCATACGAGGGAGGGAATTTACACGATGGGGGGGCTGGAGATATTGATCGAGGCGATAAGCGACGCGGGGGCGGGGTACAACTTGATAGCCAAGGGGCTGAAGGGGGTGTTCAACACGTGGAAGAGTTTGGTCCCGGGAAAGGTTAAGGTAGCAACGTGAATTTATATGCAATTGAGCGTTCTGATTAATTGCTCGCTCGACCTTCTCGAAAACCTTGTCCACCGGAGTGGAAAGAAAGAAATTATATAAAATAAATTAGGGAGGGTTCTGAATCCCGGTTCCCTCGGATTCCCGGTTGGGTGCAGAAAGAAAATCTTGACTATCGTCTGAATCAGATAACGATGCATCACGATATTTCTCATGTCTGTCAGGTCGATGGCTATCAATGTACCATGTAGGCTTACTCCTTATTAGAGACCCATCGAACATGTACGTCATATCTATCAGATTCTCTGTGTTCCAGTCGTTTAAGGGCTGTCCGAAAGAGGAGGCTTCCACAAACATGTAACTCATATCCGTCACATTCGATGTGTCCCAGCTGTTCAGCGGCTGGTTGAAAGAGGAGGCGAGGGTAAACATACACCTCATATTCGTGACATTCGATGTGTCCCAGCTGTTAAGCGGCTGGTTGAAGGAGGATGCGCCATCAAACATGCCGCCCATATCAGTAACTTTTCCCGTGTTCCACCTGCTTAGATCCTCGTTGAAGTTCCTCGCGCCCTTGAACAGGTTTATGAAATCTGTGACCTCGCTCACATCCCAGTCTGAGATGTGCCCGTACTTTTTCTTCGCCTCCTCAGCATTGTCCAGCCACTCCTTGACAGCATCTCCGAGATGGGCCCTCCCCTGGAGGCGAAGATTGACCTCCCTCCTCTTGCTTAGCTTGGCCTCGTCGATCAATTCCTCTTCCTTGCAACTCCTGTTCTCTCCCCCAAGGTTTCTACAAGAGGGAGGGTTAGTGGTTTAGAGATTTTGTAAAGTTTTAGTGTAAATTTTACTTATCACAAAACTGTCTCGTTAGTCCCACTCGACTCGGGACTTTCGTCTGGAATAGAAAACAAACAAAAACACAAGAAAACTTGCTTTTCCCAACATTTTATCTTCCAGCGTCATTGCATCTATACAGGGTGCCACTCACTTCATTCCGCTTTTTTCCTTATTTTCTTCAGTGTCAGGCAGTATGCTGGCCGGTGGGACGGGAGGTAGGTTAGCGTCAGAGGCGGACATGGCAAGAACAAAGGAGTTTTCTTTTGGAGGTGTGGGAAAGGCAGTCTTGGATGGACCGAGATGAACATGGCCGGCCAGCTTGGACCCACCAACATCTTTTTACCATCAAAAAGGGGAAAAAACAACCTCTACTTCGTCTCTACCGTACCTCAGAATTCATTGAGGGCTTAAACTGTCAACGACAAGACTGCATAATAAATCCAGGATTAGGTTACCAAAAGGACGGTATAAAAGATCCTCTCCATCCCGACAATGAGTGATTTTGGCTTTGCTTATGGTGATGTCTATAGTGATGTCTATAGTTATAACGATGGTGATGACTATGGTGGTGACTATGACGACCCAGATGATGGGGACTCTCCCCTTCCCAAAACAGCAGTATACTCCGGAACAGAGAGCTTCAGATACGATCGTAAACTCACAGAAGTGACTTTTGCACAAGGAGTGACAGAGATTGGCGACTTAGCCTTCAACGGGTGCTCCTCCCTCACGGCCATCACCATCCCAGACGGAGTGACGAAGATAGGCGATTGCGCCTTCTCTGGATGCTCCTCCCTCACAGCCATCACAATCCCAGACGGAGTGACAATGATTGGCAAATTGGCCTTCGGCGAATGCTCCTCCCTCGCAGCCATCACAATACCGGACTCTGTGACGACGATTGGCGATAACGCCTTCTCTGGATGCTCCTCCCTCACGGCCATCACCATCCCGGACGGAGTGATGACTATTGGCGAATACGCCTTCCACAGATGCTCCTCCCTCGCAGCCATCACCATCCTAGACGGAGTGACAATGATTGGCAAATTGGCCTTTGGCGAATGCTCCTCCCTCGCAGCCATCACCATCCCGGACGGAGTGATGACTATTGGCGAATACGCCTTCCACAGATGCTCCTCCCTCACGGCCATCACCATCCTCACGGCCATCACCATCCCAGACGGACTGACGACGATTGGCAGAAGCGCCTTCTCTAGATGCTCCTCCCTCACGGACATTACCATCCCGGACGGAGTGACGATGATTAGTGAAATGGCCTTCTACGAATGCTCCTCCCTCATGGCCATCACCATCCCGGACGGAGTGACAACGATTAGCCAACGCGCCTTCTGGGGATGCTCCTCCCTCACGGCCATCACAATCCCGGAAGGAGTGACAACGATTGGCTATTGCGCCTTCGACGGATGCTCCTCCCTCACGACCATCACAATCCCGGGCTCAGTGACGATGATTGACCATGGCGCCTTTTGCGGATGCTCCTCCCTCGCAGCCATAACAATCCCTGACTCTGTGACTACGATTGGCAACGACGCCTTCAACGGATGCTCAGCCCTGACGAAACTCATTCTATCTCCTGCCGTCTCTATCGGTCCAAACTGCTTCTTGAACTGCACCGCCCTAATCACTGCCGCTGCTGATAAAAATATGCCGACCGTCTCAGACCTTCTCCATTACAGGTGGCACCGCAATGTCGCTGTGATCGAACGCGTCAACGCTCTTCTGTGCCTCAAGGGAACCTGGGATCACGTGGAGAATCAACCCAGTAAACCGGATAGTCTGAAGAGGAAACGAACGGACGGAGTTGAAGCACCGCTAAAGGCAAGTGAGGCACGTGACAAGATCCCGAAAGTTTTGTGGAGAGTAATTCTGGAATTTCTTTAAACTCTTTGTTGTTGAATCAATCGTTCAAGTTTTTACTGAGTCGCCCCCAGTTTTACTGAGCGCCCACCACACCAAAACCCAAAAGCAAGAGACCCAAATATTGCTTCTCACTTTTGCTGTCCTTCTAAAGGTTATCTCAATTCGCGTAGTTTTGGTATATACCGGTAAGTAAAACGTTTAGAAAGGAGTTAACTTCGTTCGCGTTTAAATGATGTGTGATTTTAGGGGTTTTTACTTCGTCTTGCAACCCCCCCTTCTTGGTATTAATCATACACCGTTGGGCTTGTGGGATGCTTTCATAGCAAAAGCGTTGTTGAACATTTCGTATTTGTATTCGACCTTTGACATGTTCCACTGAGACAATTACCTGTTAGGGTTAAACAGCAGTCAATACCCCCGCACGCCCTCTACACCCTCCTATCCTCTACCACGACAAATCCAAGAATCATCAGCCTTCAAACGCCCGTCTACCACTCGTCCTTCGGCGACCAGTGGAAGACAGCTTGTGACCTCCCCGATATTCGCGCCGCCGGGAGCCTCTATTGCCAACTCCTCCCGGGCAACCATCCCTCCAGAACCTTCATCGCCGTCTCCCTCATCTGCGTAATAATCTCCCTCGTCTGCAGGATATTCTCCCTCGTCTGCGGGATAATCTCCCTCGTGTGCGGGATAATCTTCGTTCGCATCTCTATCGTCGCCTTCTTCCCCCCAGCACGCTGCGAGCACCTGTTCATCCTCCATGCTGTCCACCCCTCCCTCCCCTTCGGTCTCCTCGGCCTCGTCTTCGCCAGTTCCAAAGATGTCTTGCAACGCCATTGCATCCCTGGGTAGAGTCTCGACCTTTTCAAGGATAGCGTTCGCAACCGTGAATGCCGCGTTGATAACCTTTGGTTTTTCGGAGGCCCTAAGGTCCGCGATATCATCGTGGTCGGTGCGGTTCCCGTAGTTCCGTAGAGCGTGCAAGGCATCAACAACCCCAGCGTCTACGAGCTTCCTGTCCCTTAGCTCGTTGATAAATCCGTTTAGGGTTGGCTTGTTTTTCTGGCCGACGCCTCTTCCTCCCTTCCCGCCTCTTCCACCCTTCTCTCCTCTTCCTCCACTCCCGCCTCTTCCTCCGCTCCCGACTCTTCCTCCCCTCCCGACTCTTCCTCCTCTGCCTCCTCCCAAGGTTACGGGTGGCGCTCCGTAGGGCGGATGCGAGGGTGTAGGAGTGTAGGAGGGTGTAGGAGTATAGGATGTAGGAAGGTAGGAGGGTGTAGGAGTGTAGGAGGGTATAGGAGGTATAGGAGGTATAGGAGGTATAGGAGGTATAGGAGTATAGGAGGGTGTAGGAGTGTAGGAGAGTGTAGGAGTGTAGGAGGGTGTAGGAGTGTAGGAGGCAGAAGTGTAGGAGGCAGAAAGGCCCGGGCCCGGCACGTACCCATACCCTCCCCTCCTTCCAAATTGGGACCCGCCTATTGGATACTCTCCCCTCCCGCCTAATCCTCCTCTGCCTCCTCCCAAGGTTCCGGGCGGCGCTCCGTAGGGCGGATGTAGGTCCCCTCTAGGGCTCGTTCCTGTCATATGCTGCATGGAGTCTCCTGACAAATCTAACCCTGTTGGTGGCGGAGGTAGGTTGCCTCCAGAGCTCGCACCTTTCATCTGCCTCATGACGTCTCCGGGCAAGAGCACAGACACCGCACGCTCGGCAAGCAACCTCCCTTGCCCTCCGACGACAAAGAGACTCACATGGTAGAGTTCTTGAATCTGGTTGAGGGCGAGAGCAGCACGATACGCCGAGCACCCCATTGTCCCCTTTTTGTGCTTGTGATCCTTCCCGCACTCAAAGAGCCCGTCTCTAACCTTGTACCAGTCCGCCTTTGAAACATTCGGAGGGTTCACGTCCTTCCACATATCGATGGAAGAAGGTCCTTGAGCTAGGGGGTTGCTGTCGCCTAGCTGTCCAAGCATGTGCGCGCGCAACTCGCTCGTCTTCCTCGTAACTTTACCACCAAGGGTAGATAAAAGGGGCAAGACGCGACGAATGTGGATTTTTCCGATTGGGGCTAGGTCTTCCTCGACAATATCCTCGCAATCGGAAATGTAGGTGAGCCCAAGCTCCTCGAGCTTTTCGATAAATTGAAGCGCAAGAGCGGGCTTCAAGTTGGCACCCGCTGGCTTTGGCGACTCGCAGAGCATCTTGATCTTGGAAATGAGAAGGCCTGGTAGTTGCTCTTCGATAATGCTGAGCTTCTCACTGACGAACTGCGTAACATCAAGATTTTTAGAAGAGTCAAAGTGAGGAGTGAACTCGTTGGCCACGCTGATTGAAGCCTCCATGTTGAGGAGGTCGCTGCTGCTGAGAGCCCCGGACAAAACTTCGTGAACTCGCAACTTGATGAGGCGGTCGTGAGCACTGGAGATTTTGGCGGATGTGGCGGGACCAAAGAGCTTCGTGAAGGGGTGACAATTTTGCAGCACGCGTGCAAGATCATTGGTGTCAAAACTACCTTGAATTGAGAGAATCTCAGCCTCTGCAGCTTGGAGTTTGAGGGAAAGTTGTCTAGTTCTCGCCTCCGTGATTGCGGAGTCGTCCTTGCCGAGTGTTGGAAGAGCGGCGTCAATTGCAGATTGGATAGCCGTGATGTCGTTGGCTTCCGATCTGACACTCGTGCGGTGAATCTCCTTGATACGCTCCCTCGCCTCTGTAATTGTAAGGTCGTTGTCACCAAGCGTAGGAAAGGCGACGTCAATTGCAGATTGGATAGCAGTGATGTCGCTGGCCGCCGATCTGACATTCGTGCGGTGAATCTCCTTGATACGCTCCTTTGCCTCTGCAATTGCGGGGTCGACGTACCCAGGGATCCCTACCCTCCCGGTTGACCTTGCAAACTGTTCATTAATTCTTTGCCGTCTTATGTCCACATCTTTCATTCCGGGTCGGTAACGAAGCGTAGGAAGGGCGGCGTTGATAGCAGATTGGATAGCAGTGATGTCGTTGGCCGCCGATCTGACATTTGTGCGGTGAATCTCGTGGATACGCTTTCTCGCCACATTAATTGTTAGGTCGTCGTTACCTAGTGAAGGAAGGGCGACGTTGATTGCCGCTTTGATGGAATTAATTGTGTGGGCAGGATCACTAAGGACACGCTTCAACTCGTCAATTTTTGACTTTTTTGCAGCCTTGCGTAAGCCCGTGCATCCATCAAAGGCATGTTCACCAATCATAGTGACTCCCGTAGGAAGACCTTCCTTAGACGTCAAGCCCGTGCATTCAGCAAAGGCATATTGACCAATCTCAGTGAGTCCCGTAGGAAGACCCTCCAACGACGTCAAGCCCGTGCATCTAGAAAAGGCGGCATATCCACCAATCGTAGTGACTCCCGTAGGTAGACCCTCCAATGACGTCAAGCCAGTGCATCCATAAAAGGCCCTATCACCAATCGTAGTGACTCCCGTAGGTAGACCCTCCAACGACGTCAAGCCCCTGCATGCAAGAAAGGCCTCTCTACCAATCGTAGTGACTCCCGTAGAACGAAGACCCTCCAACGATGTCAAGCCCGTGCATGCAAGAAAGGCCTCTCTACCAATCGTAGTGACTCCCGTAGGAAGACCCTCCAACGATGTCAAGCCCCTGCATTCATTAAAGGCATATTCACCAATCGTAGTGACTCCCATAGGGAAACCCGCCAACGATGTCAAGCCCGTGCATCCGTAAAAGGCACCTACACCAATCGTAGTGACTCCCGTAGAACGAAGACCCTCCAACGATGTCAAGCCCGTGCATCTCTTAAAGGCAGCTCTACCAATCGTAGTGACTCCCGTAGGTAGACCCTCCAACGACGTCAAGCCCGTGCATTCACCAAAGGCCTCTCTACCAATTTCAGTGACTCCCGTAGAACGAAGACCCTCCAACGACGTCAAGCCCGTGCATCCCCAAAAGGCCTCCATGTGGATCTTCGTCACCCCGTCCGCTACAGTAAATCCGGTGATTGTCTTATTCCATTTGAAGCTTCTTATCCCATCGTAAACGACGATATTCTCTCTAACTGGCATGACAAACCTGTGACATGTTCTTGGGTTAGCTGATCCATTGCATGCTCTCGTCATTAATTGCTTCCCGCGCTCCCCCCCAGCCCCCTCCCCTCCCAAAATCCCCCCGTCCAGCACAGCCTCGCGCGCAAGACGTTCCACAAAAGCAATATGGTCCTTCATATCTTTGTTTTCGTTGCATCCCTTGTCTCGCTCTCTCTCTCATCACACGATATCCCCGTTAAAATGAACGCCGCAAATCCTCACCTCAATCAGATCGGGAAGCCAGGTATCCAAAACTGTGGTCTTACTTGAACCGTAGCAAAATCTCTTGGCCAGTTAGTTCAGTCTTGGATCTGTTGTGACCAGGTAAATAAAAATCACGGAAAAAAATTTAGTGCGGCAGTAGTGAAGGAAAATCTGACTGACAACCTTTTTCTCTTCCAACCATGTTCCTTAAACGCCACACGTCCCATGACCACGTCATGGGCGAGGTTTATAGCAGTCTCCAAAAGAACTTGCGTCGCGGCGATATTGAAGCCTCTCTCTACTGGGCTTCCCAGATCGGCAAGACCCAGCAAGGAACCAAAGGTTTCCCGAATGCCCTTCGTAAGCGTCTCTGTCAAAACGCACTTGAGGACGCCTCAAGTCTGGCATTCGCCTCCAAGCTCCTATCATCTACGCCAAAATCTGCTCACCTGACCTTTGATGACCTTGTACCCTATGTCATTGCTCTCTGTCGCCTTCCCAAGACACACTCGTCCGCGTGGCTGAATAGGGTTGCGGCTCAGCGCGTCTACGAGGGCCAAGTGGGAGCGCCGGCAGGGGCCAAGCCTGACCTCAAAGCCATGGACGAGATCACTTTCTCTGCGGTCGCCCTCAGACACATCCAGGCACGGCAGAATGCTTCGTCTAATTCTTCGTCTCTAGGTATATGTGGCTCCGATGACGCTAACGTCTCATTGATCTTCAAGTATTGCAATGACGACCCCCTCGCCGTCCACTGTTGGCAGATGGAGAAGAGGCGACCGGAGCTGAGGGATCGCCAGATTGTTCTGGACAAGAGCGATACGGAGAAGAAGTACGCAGAGGTTTTTGAGAAGAGGCTAGAGGTGCCAGACTTTGCTCTTGACAAGCACACGGCGCCGGGGAAGAAGCTCAATCGTGGTTACCAGCACTTTTTCGATAATATGATCCTCTTCCCGAGGGTGTACGAGCCGGACGACGATCCGTACGAGGCAGAGGCCCAAAATCTTTACCTTAACTTTCGCCTGAATGGAAAGGAGGCGAGAGTGCGCCACCTACTAAAGGTTGCCCCAGCTGAGGACGTCAGTTTGGTCCCAATGCCTCGACTTGTGCGACTCCGGTCTCGAGAGATCTCAGTTGAGCACGACCTCGAGAGCCCAGATCTCTCGTCCTCGCCCATGAATGGCGCCGGCGCTGTGGCTTCTCCCACAATCATCCGAGACAAAGACGTATTCACCATCCCTCCCTCCACCGCCGGTCTCGGCTTCAAGTGCGCGACCCTAATTGGGCGCCTTATTTCCGACAATTCAAGCGTGTTCGTGAAGCTTGGAGAGTCTTATCAGGACTGTAACTTCGCCTCGGCGTGTTCGGCGCTCCGCCGCGATCTAGGAATGACTCACACGACCTTCACCATCCAGTGGCTGCTTCCCACGTACGACTACGCGGAGGTGGCAGCCCGTGGCAATCCCGGAGTGTGGGGGGATGGAGTGGAGAAAAGGCTTGGTCGTGCCAAGCGTGATTACGCAGACAACAATGGCAGGCTTCCCGTGCAACTCGTTGGCGTTTTCGAGGGCAAGCGGGTGAGCGATGCTACCACCGAGAACGTCAATGGCTGGGAACTTCTCCAGGTTCTAATCTTCCGCAAGTTCGTCGGCTCGGCGGACACTAACGCATTCAACATGATGGTGGACTCAGAGGGAAGAGTGCTCTCAGTCGACGAGACGCGCGCGAGTGCACAACAGCTGGTCAAATACGCAAACAAGGGTCTCATCACTTCGCAAAATATTCGCCAGGATCTGCTCGCCAAGGCGGCAGAGGTGATGTGGAAGAACCCGCGCAAGGTTGGCGAATTTTTGGAGCGTCTTCGCAACCTGACGATGCCTGAGACTATCTCGGATGGAGGAAGGCTCAGCAACGTCCATGCGCGGGCTCCGTTCGACGACAAGACGCTGAATCTGTTGAGAGGAGAAAACCAAGACGCGCTGTCCATGTCAGCACTGATGCGCGCCTTGAGGCTCCCGGTACCGGTAGCGAAGAGTAGAAAGAGAGGAAGGGAAGATTGAAGAGATGGGATGGTACTGAGGTGAACGAAAAGGACCAGAGCTTGTCCTGTTAATGCAAACATAACATAAATCAACAGTATTAAATTCGGTTCAAATTACACCATCTCTCCCCCTTGCCTCCCCCTTCCCTCCTCGCATCCTCGTCCCTTACCCCCCCCTCTTCATTTTCCTAACCCCCACGATCCCGTTAACCCACCATCCGACCGCCCCGATTCCGCAGTAAACATTGTAAACTACCCCATTATCATAACTCTCTCTAACCATCGATCCAAGCGCACCCATCAGGTAGTTAAGGCCGACCAGATTACAAGCGGCGAAGAACAGCAGCTTGTCAGTAGACGTCAGAACCACGACGGAACCATGGAGATTGGATAGACGGAGCTTCTTGTAGATACGATAAGAGATTGTCCAAACTGCGAGGAAACTTATTACACCGAAATCTAGGTTCGAGGTTGTTACGTCAGGGTATCCTGAGAGGGTGTTGTAAAGCGCCCAGGACCAGAAGAATATTGCTACAGCCATTGTGGCTTTGATGTAGGTAAGGAGGTGAGTATGGGAGGGTTTGGAGGTGGAGGATTGATTTAAGGGGACATCGAGGGATGATGGTGGAAAAGATGAGAGCTCACGGTTATTATGAACGGTTGGAGAGTGATGAGATGGTAGTAATGGGGAATTCACTGACATCTGAAGTTGCCTTTTCGATGAAGTACTTGGAGGTTTATTTCAGTTCTGAGCGTTATTATGCTATTATTAAGGGATATTATCAATCTAGTGTGATTATTAATATTGCCTTCTGACGTTCTAACTTGACGAAAACTTGCCAGAAAGAAGAAAATAAGAATTGCACCAAAATTACCCTTCCTTTCACCCCCCCCAATTCCACCTTACGCTCTTTGTTTCTCCTGTTTGTTTCTTCATTTTTCTTCTTTCCACGCGTATCCAATTAATCTAGCATAAATCATGCTATATCCTTTACATACACACACAGAATTAACAGATGCTCGGGAATTAATATTCTTCACTTCACCAACACCTACTACTATACACTCTACTACACTACACTCTACAACACATACACAACATACTACTACAATACCATTATCTACATCTACCTCAATACCAACATCTAACACAACACTACCCATCACAAATACCCCCCTTACAACAACATCGTCAATATACACCACAACAAACTCACAAACACTCCTAGAAAACCCCCCCACCCACGCCTCCCCAACCCTCGCCCCATCCGCAACCTCATCCTCAACCCCCGTCCCCCCTCCCACCTCTTCAGAAGTTCCTTCCTCAAATTCCCATTCCTCAACACCCCTTGTTTCCTCCTTACCTCCATCATCTTCCGATAACCCACCCTCATCCCCTCATCTTCCGTCATCATCTTACCGTGTTGTTTTAGCTAATGGTTACGAGGTCCGTCCGGGTGATACATTAGAGGTTAGAGTATGGGGTAGAGAAGGTGTGATAAGACTACTACAATTACAAGTACAGAGTCAGGGTGATAGGGAGGACGAAGAGGGAGGAGGCAAGGAGGGCGACAAGGAGGGTGATAATGAGGTTGAAAATGAGTGCGAAAATAAGGCGGGGGGGAGGGATACACAAGTGAAGGGTGGTGGGGTGGGTAGTAATTTTTACCCGATTGAAGAAATGGACATCGCGCCTATGGAGATGTTCGTTATTAAACTAAGCGGACATCCTAACGCCGTTTATAAAGGACAGGTTATAAGGGATGTTGATATCGGGGATGAGGGTGGTAACGTGGAAATTGTTAATGATCATGTTGTGGGAAATTTAGGGGAAACTAACATAGGGAGGGAACAGGAGGGGGGGAATGAGGGGGATGGTAATGAACAGACTGCAGATGGATCGACGAGGGCAGACCTTGAGACTAAGTCTGAGGACAAGAATGACAAGTTAAACGAAAAGCCCGCCGTCTCGAAATCCCTGGTCGGATCAAAAAACCAGATATCGGCTCTCAAAAACGGCGGGAACCTTAAGGACACCAACGCCTCACGCCGATCTCGCAACAAAGGTGGTTTGTTTCCCTCCGCCTCTTCTTCCTCCTCTTCAACGTGTCTTCGTCCTGGTAATAAAAAAACGCACCCACCTCCTCGGCCAAGGTTCCAGCCGAACGTAACGTCAGTTAGTATACTTAAACCGATCGCTGATATTTACGAGCTTAATCCTGCGGGTGGTGAGGCGCTAGAAATCGAGGTAAGGATAGTCGAGGAGCTCGAGGTCGGAGGTTACGGTTACGACGGGTTTGATAAAACCGTTCGGTCTAAGAAGGGTATACTCATGGGTCCCAGGGAGGATTCTGGAATCGGGGGGGAGGGTGACGGGTTGGAGACAGGTGCCTTGATCCCACCACCTACATCTACGAGGAGACTTAGCTGGAAGGAGAACCAGACGGAGGGGGGGGGAGGTGGGGCTATGACTCATAGGGGGATTGGGGCGTGCTGCGACTTTGTTACCATCACTATTAAAGACCAGTTCGTTAGTCGCAGCGATATGTTCCTACATAGGAGTAGTTTAATGGGGAGGTGGGTGTATGAGGGTGAGAGGATGGTACTTGGTGGTGTCAAGTTAACTGTCAAGGAATGCAGGAAGGGGGAAAGGAAAGTCAAGAGCGGGATCGTTGATGGGAAAACTAAATTCTCATTCAGGACGAGGAGCGCGAGGATTATATGGCTGGTTCAAATGGCAAGCGAAATGTGGGACTATACTAACCAAGATGAGCCAAGCGTTAACTTCGATAAGGTGAGATTTTGGGGATGATACGGAGATGAGAATAAACGTGGACCCAACGCCGGAGTTTGCTCACCTCCCCTTCGTTTTTTGTTTTTTCCCCGAACCTCCTTTTAGTTCGTAGGGTTCATGAGGAAGGTGTTTGAAAGGTGGGTCAGCATGGACGTGACTCACAGCTTGAGCATATACTTCTTCAGCAGAACCTACATAAGGGGCGGGGGGGGGGAGGGGGTGGAGGTGAGAAGGTGGGGGGGGGGGGGAGATTATAAAACCAGAGGGTGCAAACCTTACTGTGCGCCAAAACCAGAGGGCGCAAACCTTACTGTGCGCCAAAACCACTAACACAACACACACCTCCGGCGACCCCTCCCGCAGGAGAAAGACAAGCAAAAACAGAACGGTGATTTATTCGAGGACGACTCTATCCCAACGTACTCTGCAACCGTGAACACTGACGTCGACGGTCGCACTTACGAGGACCACTACTTCCCCGTGGTGGAGAACGAGACCAGGTCTGACTGGGGCTCCCTCGTCGTCCGCGTGAAGAGGGCCTTCCTCGAGTACCCCGTGAAGCTGAAGTGGACGGAATCACGGTACCTCTCGCGCATACCATCGCCGGCGACACAGGGGAACCTACTAGAGGCCATCAACATCACTCTCAACGTACTGCAGTTCCATTATATGGACAGAGACTTTGCGAGGACGGGGAACTCTATTGTCGTGGTGTCGCCGGGATGCGGAGTTTTCGAGGTGAGGAGAAGTGGGTGGAGAAGTGGGTGGAGAAGTGGGTAAATGAAATATACTGGAGTTACAGCAGCACTAACTCAACACTTTTTGCGCGCCTCGCTCATATCACCGTCGCAAAACAGGTCGACAAGGGGCTCGCTGGTATAACAAGGCAGCGGATGATGGACTGCGGCGTCGGTTCCGACGTAATATCTCTCTCCCTCCCCCCGCTTCACGTGACGCCGTTCTTCGTTTACAACAAGGTAGAGGAGGAGCAAGTGCAGGGGGACAAGAAACTGGACGACTGGAAAACCTTCTTCGAGTGCCCTCACTGGCTGAATGTTTGCTTCGTGGACTACGACGAGGGCGCGAACGGAGAAGCCGGCGACAGTGGGAAGAAGCCTTCCGTCCCCGAGAACAGCGAGATTAACGACCTCGGAGAGGAGTGGGAGGACGACAGGGACTTCCTCGAGATTTGGGCCGCGGTTAGACCTTCAAGGAGCCGGGGGGGGATACCTCCGACTTTGTTTGCCATTGTTGGGGGCCCAGGGGCGGTAGGGGTTGATGGGTTCGACGAAAACAACAATTTTAGGAGGGGATGGGGGGCGCCGAGGTCAGGAGGAAGTAGTGGAGGGATGGCGAGGCTATCATCAGGGGGTATGAGCAGCGGGAGGAGCAGGTGAGGTTGGCTCGGTGACAAGTACACAAGAAGTGCACCCCAATTTTCTAACACGCAACAACCCGCAGCAACCACCTGAGGGATCTAAACAGCAGCATGCATAGCGGGGGTACGCGAGCCAGCGATAGGTGAGAGAAGAATAGTTTGTAAAAACCTCCACCAAAGCGCTCACTAATTCACAAAACAAACCTCTTCGCCGCTCGCCATAGCCACAGCGCCAGCACGACCCCTACGAACTCTCAGCCGTCCAGTCCCTACCACAGCGGTAGCTACGGCGAGCCCTTCCTCCATGGCGATAGTTCTCCCAGCTCTCCCGGCAATATGCACAGGGCTTTCAGGGAGGTCAGCACGCATTCTAGTTTGAGCCCCAGCTCTTTCTCCGGTCCTCAATCTTTCATGAACTCCTCCCTGCTCCTCCCACCCCCGAGCATGAACCACACGGCGTCAGCGGGGAGGAGCTACCAAAGCAACTCGTTCCTCAACCCTAAGCAGCAGCAGCAGCAGCAGCAGCAGCTGAGGGCCAAGAAAGCGAGGGGGAAGGGGGAGAAGAGGGAGAAGGGAAAACAGAGGGAGAAGGGGGAAAAGAGGATGGGGGGGATTGGTGAGATTGGGCAGATGCCATGGAACCGGGGCTCCTTAACGTATCCTCTCGTCTATCCACTAACACAAAACCTCTCCATAATCGCTTCGCTCGCCGCTTCACAGCAATCGCGGTTGGGAAGGGAAGAGACGCAGAGAGGAACATGCAAAAGTCGGTATCAAGCGGACATTTTTCAAGTGTTCTCAACAAGTCGACCTCCCCTCGCGCTATGGATGGGCTTCCCCGGCCGCCCTCGGGGACCTCCTCTCGGTCTAGGGGGAAAGGAAGGCAGCCCTTCAAGATGAACCCTTTTAGGAAAAAGGATGAAATCGAACTTCTAAGGAGGAGGACACACAACAGGAGGCGATGGAGCCATGTGTTCCCCCAGGGTATCGCTGAATTCAAGAGGCACGCTTTCATCAATTGGACGAGTCTCTGTCAGCCCGCCATCTTGCCCCTGACCACTGACTTTTTTCCCACCGAGGCGGTGCTAAGGGAGGAATTCCTTGAGGTGAGTGAGGAGGGACAAATTCTGAAGAAGTATCGCGTGACGAAGACTATTTTAACCCATTCGCTCAACCTATTTCACGTTTCGCTTCGCTTATCTTAGTCCTTTTACAAGCTCACCCTGGACTCTGTTGACTCGACAGAGTACAGCAGCCACTCTGACCTTCTCCTCGAGCTCATCCTCCAGAGACTCAGTTTTGACATGCAAGTTGTCCAGTCAGAGGCTCTCCCGCCGAGCAGGAGGAGGGGCATCAGGCACGTTCTCAGCATGGGGCACAGGATCGTCGACCTCAGCATCAGCCACAATGACATGGACGGAAAGGATGAGATCTGCGTCACGATTTACAGGGCCAAGTACGCGAGCGGGGAAGACAGAGAGGAGGTTGCTTACCACTACAGCGTCTTCAATAAGGCTCAAGAGAGGTTTGTGCCCAACCGACAGAGGTTCTCCAAGTACGGGGTTGAATATAATTTCAACCTCCTCGACGTCGTCATTTGTGGGACGCAGGAAAAGGAGGCTGCCGAAAAGCTCAGGTACAGGAGGGTTCTCTTTGCCATTGTTCCGCAGGAGGGGGAGGAGGTTGAGGTGGAGGAGGTGAGAGAAGAGAAGAGGAGGGACGAGAAGCGCATAATCCTCAAGTTTTCTCTAACGACCGCAACCCCTTGCCAATTACTTCGCCCGTCGCAGTACGAGGGAAAATTTAAGAAACTCATGGAGTACCTCGGCAACAGGGCAGGGGAGCAAATGGACATCAAGTTTGAGGACAGGGGCGCTGATGGGGAGGGTGCCGCAAAGGGACGTCGGGGTGGCGACTTCAATAAGTGCGTCGTTCTCAACCTTACGGGGGGGGGGAGTAGCAAAAAGGGACGAGAGAGCGAGCCTGGAGGTGAGGCGGAGCTATGAGCGATGAGCGATGAGCAAAGAGATCAGCAAAGCGATTCCAACTTGCTCACCCCAACTTTTCGGTCGTCTTTTCCCTCCTCTCGCTTCTTTCGTCGCAGCTGGGCGGGGCAGGTATGAGTGGGCCCTCATGGAATACAACCCTAAATTCAGTCCGGGTAGGGTCTTCAGGATAAGCTTCCACTGGCTCGTCGCGTTCGCAGGGAGGGTAGAGACCGAGGTCAAGGCCCTTCAGAGGAGGTGCAGAAGGTAAGAATGGACCAAAATTTCGGATGGCTTGAAGCTTTGATAGCTTTGATACACTAACCCAACTCTTCTGTCGTCGCAGCCTGGGTCTCACGCTCCACAAGTTCCCTGAAACGAGTATCAGCAGCAACCTCTTCCTTCACGCCTTTATTGCGCCGCCGAGGATAATCATCGAAAAGGGGGGGGGGTGGATCGTTTCCATGCTGCTTAGCAAGGAGACAATGTTCGTGGATGACGGGTTCAGGCCAACGGACTTCGACATCCCGGGACTCCCCAACTTTAACTTTGAGGCCCGCAGGGGCGGAAAGAGGGTCCCAGCGAGGCAGCTTATCCACAGGTCTGGTGACTATTTCGTTCGCGTCTTGGAGGATGTGGGGGGAAGGTCAGCCTTCTTCTACATTAACAACAGGGACAAGAATGTGGCCCACGACTTGCCGACGGACTACAAGGACTTTAAGCTGGTGGTGAAACATTACGAGCAACGGTTCTTGTCAGATGAGGGAGATTTTAGGGTAAACAAGAAGGAGGAGGAGAATGCCTCGGCAAACGTGTTGTAAAATAGAGTCCCTCACTTTGCACAAACATCAAAACTCCCAACACACTAGTAATCGTCCTCAAACCCCTCCTCGCCACTTTCACACTCAAACCTACCGTCCTCTGCCACGCATTTGTGACACACCATGAAATTTTCCTCGTCAGCAGCCACCATTCCACTCTTTGTATAATTCGCCGTCCCTTGCCAGACCTTCCCGGTGTTAATATTCCACGCGAAGTCCGAAGCGTTGTACATCATGCAGCTCCTGCAGTACACCCCCCCCTCCTTGCACCCCTTCCACCTAGTTCCTGACTCGGACTCAGAGTCTGAGTCTGGGTCTAATTTGGAGTTCTCCTCGTCAGGGAAACCCCTGCAGGTCCAGTCACAAATCTCGGCATGGGCCGTGCAGCACACGCTCTTCTCGCACTCGTCCTCCTTGCAGAACTCCCTGCTCCACACAGGCCCCTTCTTGCCTTCCTTTGCGATGGGCTTGCACTTCCTGCATCTAGCGTAGACGCGGGAGCACACAAGGGGGCAGGAGGTGCAGGTCAGGGTGAAGGTCGCGCTATAGTTGTTCAAGAATCTCTCATAACCCCACTCGTCGTCGTCATCGTCGCCATCTCCCCCCCCAAGGCAGCGTCTTATCTCCCCTTTCAACTCCCTCTTGTTCTTGTCCGCGTCCCACCCCTCCTCCCCGTTGTGCATCTTTATGTCACACTCCATGTCCCCCTCCCCGCACGCAAGGCAGGACGCCAGTGGGTGGATCTTGTCCGCCCACTGGTTCTCGCGAATCGTCTTGGGGAAGTAAAGTGTGTCACGGGTGCGGACCCAACGTGACAGGAACCCGAGGTGGTCGATCTTCTCGCCTCCCTTGAGGTTTTGGACGTTGAAGTAGCTAATCCAGCCGGAACCGTTGAGCTCGCCCTTCCAGCTAATAGTGCGGTCGATTATCAAGGACAAGTCGATCTTACAGTCCCCGAGCTTCTCGACTTCGAATGCTTCTAGTGTTGATTTTGAGAGCAAGCGAAGCGAGGCAAAGGTGGACAGGGAGACGTAGAGGGAAATGCGACGAGTTATCTCCGAAGGAAGAAGAAGGAATGTGGGGAGGTTGGTCGCGGAAGAGAATATCGGTTGCGGGGAGGGGTCACTGGGTAAGGGGTGGGGGGCGAGGTTAGGGGAGTAGAAGGGGGGGCTGCTCCATTTTTATGCGCTTTACCACAACCTATCTCCCAAAATATCCAATGCATGAGCCCACTAGATCCTCACCTTCCCTTGATATCTGTCCATATACCCATTACATTTCTCAAATCTTCCATTTCCCTCGCTCCCCGATCTCCCACCGAGCTCAAGCTCAATTTTTTTGAACCAGAAAGATCTTCTTGGGGGGAAGACCGTAGACTTGGTGTATCATGAGCATCAGAGGCGCGTCTCAGTTCGCTTGTCGATCCGAACGATCCGGATCTTGACCTTTTTCGAGACATTTTCAATTTGCCTCCCACATCTTTTTATTTCTGTCCAACACTCTCCGTTTGTTTGTTCTGGAGGTTAGGCGGCTATTTCTAACGACATAAATATTTCCCAGGGTCGACGTGATTGATCCATTTAACTCATTCACTCAAATCCCACACCTGAATCATCATCATCGGTCAACACTCTCCCTTCCTTCCAGTATAACCTCCGAAATTCGCACATCCGCCCCCTTCGGATAGCCATAATGATGAGAATGTTATCACAGCTACTCGTGGTGGTGTTCGTTTTGGTGCCTCCTCGGGTTCACCCTTTCCTCTTTCCTTCCACCTTCAAGAGAGCAATGACCACCAAAGTCGCTGCCACCACTTCTTCCATGTCTTCTTCGTCTTCTTCCTCCTCCCCTCCCGCCTCCTTGGAGCCCTCTTACGTGTGGTCCACTGTGGTCCCTCACCTTCCCTCCCTCTCAACCAACATAGTTTCAATCCCTACGCCCTCCCATCCCTCCCTCCGACCGGGTTACACTCTCAAAAATGGGGACGAGCACCCTTTTGCCAAATATGGGGAGGGGGGCTTGCTTAAGGTTGAGGAGGAGGTGAGCCTCCTTTATTTCCCGCCTGCATGAACTTGACACTCACCCACCCCCCAACACCCGCCTCAGCACAAGCAATACGTGTCGCTGGGGTTGTACGTCCCTCTCTCCCTCACTATCTTATCCATTCTGTCCTCTCCTGAGTCAAATCACCCCTATGAGACCTTCCTCCGCTACTGTACCGAGAGGGTTAGTGAGAGACAGGACCTGGAGTTTTGCGTGAAGTCCACAGTGAGCGTTTCTTCGGAGAATCTGATGGAGCATGAGTGGCAGGCCTCGCAGCTGGGTTTCGAGGGGGAGAGAGCCGAAGCTTTCAAATCCGCCTGCGCGGTGGCTAGGGATATTGGGGTTGTGGTCGGGGAAGAGATCCTGGGTGAGGTTGTGGGGGCTTTCAACGATGTTTCCAGGCCAGGGACGGGAAAGGTCACGGCTGTGGAGAGGGGACCTTTCGGGCTTGGTAAAGGGGTGGTCAAGGTGGGGGACGAGAAGGGAGGCATTGACATGGGCAGGTTGGGTGCTGCTGAATACATGATGACCCACTGGATGAGCGAGCCTGACGATGATAGTGGGGTAGAGGTTGGTTGGGGAATCGATGAGAACGATAGGTGAGCAGGGCTTAAATCACACCTTTTTCACTCCTCGCCCACTAACGCCACCCTTTCCGCAATCGCTTCGCTTGTCTCAGGTTCGCAGATGACAAGCTCGACGTCCTAGAGCAGGAAGGATGGGGGGGCGATGAATCCTTCTCTCTCGGACCCTCGTGCGTACGGGAGGGGAGCGACCTCCTCCGCTACTTGAGGTTCGTTTGCCTTGGAAGTGAGGACGCCTTCCTCCTTGAGAGTGTGTTTAGGGAACAGGTCTGGGGCTTCATGGAGGACCCCGTCAGCGAGGGCAACGAGAGGGACGTGTACGAGAGGGTGGAGGAGAAATGCAAAGACTGCATACGGACGCTCCAGGGCGTTGAGGGTGGGGGGGGGGGTCACTCCGGTGAGATGGCGAGGGTCGTCAGGGAAACTGAGATTAAACAGCTTGAGGACGTCCTCCTTTACGTGAAGAGGGAGAAAGAGGCGATCGACCTCAAGGTCTACTATCAAGAAAGGAGGCTCAAGGGCTTGGGCCTGGATAGCCCATGGAGCGAGGAAGATGGGGAGGGGGACTTCAACAGTGGAAAAGGAATGGATTGGTGATGTTTCGTAGTCTTATTCCAACATATTTTTCCCCCCTTATCCGCCTCCACTCCTCGCTTTGTCCGTGTTCCCTCCCTCTCATGCTGACCCCGTCCCTGTCTCGACCTTTGGAAGCAGGGTATCAGTGTCGTCGCCATCCCCGTCACCCTCATCTCCATGCATCTTGGGTACGACATGGAAGCAGCAAATCGCGGCATCTCCAGGAACGTTGTGTCTGGTGTCGTTCGCCAGCGTGATAACCACGTTGGTCGAGTGTAGCGGATGCCAGTACCTGTAGAAGATGAAAATGAGCATCCAGATAGGGTCCCAGAGAGGTTTCGCAGGGAAAACGTACTTCCCCTGCATTTCCGCGTCCCAGCACTCAGCGACGCAGAATACTTCGTCTTCACCTAGAGCTGTGGTGTTGGTGCCTGTCATTATGCAGTGAGGTTCGCAAGCCTTTTCGGCAGCAATCATGAGCACCCACTGAATTTCAAGCTTGATCAATGACACGAGTATGTAAACAATCGTCAATCCTCTCCAGAAGTTGCGAACGCGAGCGCGGAATGGTGTGGGCCAGCTTTCTATAATAATTGTGTTCCAAATGAACCAAATCATGGTTCCGAGGATCAGACCCTGGTACGGTAAAGTGTGCCCCATGACGCTGTTTTTCGGTTGAATCACCGTGACCATGCTCATGGAGCAGAAAAGAATGACGTAGATGATAGCAATAGGAATGGATGCCTTGATAATCTTCGAGGTCGGCTTGAAGAACACTCTCAGCCTGTAGGTGAAGAGAAACACATACATTATTTGACAGAAACATACGAACACCCATATGATTGAAAAAATAGGGCGGGCCGGGTCATAATCGAACGTGATGCACGCGTTGACGGCGCCATAAACGTTCAGCACGGGGTCGTCGTCCATGTCAGGCTTCGTGAATCCAAATGTAATTATGCCACTGAGGATAAAGCCCTGGGAGTGCGTAGCGGCAGTCGGGTTGACATTGTGTGGTGTGTGAGAGAGAGGCATTGGGTGGATGAGACGCTTTTATCGCCCCTCCTGCTCTCCACTTTCCTAAAAAATACCACCATGATAACCCCCTGCCAAACTCACCGAGACCATAATTCTCATTGACATGCCGTAACACGTTTCTGGGCATATACTCCACGATATTTTGTCCTTCCTTCCATCGGGGATCGTAAGACGTCCCGTCGGGCGGCGCAGCTGTGTGTCAGTACCAACTGAGGCCATCTTAACAGCAAATGGCAAAAAAAACTGAGCCCGGAATCACGGAATCCACTGGTTCTTCAAATTGATTAGTTGATTTGCTCGACGACGTTTATTCTACTACGTTAACTACGACTTTACCCTTGGCCCTTCCGCTCATCTGCCTTTCGATGGCAGCGAGACTGTCATCTAACTTCCACGTTGAATCAATGACCGCCTTGTACACCCCATCTCCCATCATTTTTGCGACATCCGTCATGATTGATCCGTTTCCCGTCCCTATCACGTGAGAAAATGTTGCCCCCCCCTTTGCCTCGCATGCCCTCTTCAGGCTCCTCCCTCCCGAGACCCATCCAAAGATTCCCCCTCCGATCTCACTCATGAGAAATTGACGAATACCAAAGCCTATGTCATCGGGAGAGATATTGCTCTCCTTCAGCCAAGTCCTGAGGGCAGTAGCTGTGGGTCCTGCCAATATTGAGCACATTCCTCCCCCGTTGCCCAACAGGTGGACAAGCTTCCAGGCTTCGCCAGTGCAGTCAAGGATAACGTCGTAGTCCCCCTCCAATTCTTCCAGCTTTGTACTCCTGTAGTCTACGACGACGTCGGCGCCGAGCTTTTTGCAGAGATCTGTTTTTTCTCCTGGGGATGCCGTCGTGGTAACAGTCTTAGCCCCAAACTTGCACTTGGCGAGCTGTATCGCTGCGGTCCCCATACCTCCTGCCCCCCCAGTGATGAAAACTTGCGCGCCTTTCTTGATATTGCACGCTTCAAACATCTTGACTGCCGTGATGCTGACGAGGGGAACGGCAGCTGCATCCAGGTGTCGAACGTGAGGCGGCTTGATGGCGCAAACATCACGGGATACCAAAACATACTCTGCAAGCGTACCTCTATCCCTCTGGGGGAGTCCACTTATCATCCCAAAAACCTCGCTTCCAACCTTGATGGGGTCACTCGGGTCCTCTTTGTCGCCTCCAGTGGCCACGACGGTGCCTGAAAAGTCAAAACCATAAACCCTCGGCCACTTGAAGCTCAGGAGCAGGGCTACCACGAGGGGTGCGTGGGTGGGTATTTAGGATAAATGACGTAGATGCAATGGCTTACAACGCGATGTAAGTTGTATTTTCGCAGTGCTGCCTTACCTTGTTCTCCCTTCGCAGACTTCCAATCTGCCGGATTGAGGCTTGCAGCAGATACCTTGATGAGAAGTTCACCTGGGAGGAAAGCGGGATGTCGAGGCGAAATTTTTGAGGGGTCAATCGGGCCTTTTGGGAAGAATGGGAATATTTAGGAATTGTAGGAATTGATAATATCCATACCTTCCGAGGCGGTGCACTTATATGGGACACATTAACCACAGAACTTGGAGAACCATGCTTAGGATAATGACACGCCTTCATGGCTTCGGGGGGAGGAGAGGGGGTTACCATGGCGTTTCTTCAGGATTGAAAAGAAAACTCTTCCTCTTTTGACACAACATAGGAATGAAGGATTCCTAGCAAGAGTCCGAAAAACTCAAAGACTTTGTAAGGAAAGAGTCCTTGAAGAAGAACAATACGACGTTTTGGAGATAATGTACAACAACAATAATGCCTCAGTGTGGCTTTATAAGTTTGTTAAGCATTGGCGACGACCTCGTGTTATCGGTCAAAACAGAAATGTCGTCAGCGTTTGGCTCTGCCGCTGCGATGCGCGCCTCTCTCTCGCGGGTCGCTTGGCTTTCAGCCTCCGCAGTCGACGCTGCCTCCTTGGCCGCTACCATGCCCTGGTTTATTCTTCCGCAGACCTTGCACGAATCAACCTCAAGGACATTTTCCTTTGAGCAAATGTGGCAAACCCAATGTTCAACTGCCTCCTCCATATCCTCCTCCTCCTCTAATAAGCCCCTGGACGCCAGGTATTCCAATATTACCGTCTGGTTGTGGTGCTCAGCTATTGCTATCGGAGAGATGTTGCTGTAGTTTTGCAGGTGAAGGTCTGCGCCCCTCTTGAGCAAGAGTTTCACCCCCTCCAAGTTTCCCTTCATGCAGCACGCGTGCAGGGGAGCACATCCTATGTCGTTCTGCTGATCTACATCGAGGAACTCGTGGTATGATGTGAGGAGGAGGGAAAGGACAAGGTTGGAATTGTAAAAGGCAGCAGCATAGATGGGACAGATGCCGTAGCGATTCGGCGTCGTGAGTGGCATGGAGGGATACTCCTTGAGGATCTTGGTGAGAGTTGTGATGTCATCATCCTGACAAGCCCACCAGAATTCCTCCTCCTCAGGTGACCAGTCCGGGAGGGTGGCGTGGGAAGCCACAGAAGGAGTATTCACGGTTTCTGTGGAGAATAAAGACGGTCCTCCAATTATATTCGACGTTGGTGACGCCATGGGGGACGCCAGCGGGGAGACTGGGCCGTCCATGGCAACTTCTTTCCCAGGCCAAACTGTTGTGAGCAGCAGCAGACCGACAGACCGAGCACCGAGCACCAGGGCTACAACTTTTTCTTCCATCAAGTTTGATTACAAAACGCTGCATTGCGCGGAATGGAAGCTATCTCCCGGCCTCCGAGGCCCAAGTCCGCCCACGCGAGAGTCCTAAAGGCGGACACGACGGACTCCACCCTGAGAAAGCAGCAGTTCCAGGACATCGGGTCATTAACAGACCTAGATTCCCTGGAGTTCACGGGAAGCTTGACGTCAGTGACGTCGACGAGACCGAAGAGTGCTGGCCCGAAGTTGCAGAGGTCCAGGTTCCCGGCTGATTTCTCGATGAGCATAGATGTGAGTGAAACCATTTGAGAACAAAGACAGTCACAGTCGGCATCCAGTGCTAGCTAAATACAAAACTCACCCTCTGTTCGTTGGGCCCCGTAACGTGGGCGCAGACGTTCCCTTCCGTTCTCGAAATACCAACGTCGACAACAATTGCGGGCATGAAGTTCAGACAAACCCAGACCATGGGAGGAACAGAGAGGATGAGGAGGTCCAGGAAGAGCCTACCCGAGACTCCCCTTAGCCCGGAGACGGTGAGGGAGAATTATAAAACGGCCAAAGTTCTCAAGGCCTTGGGTTCGCACCACCGAAGAACGCTGATGAGGGTAAAGTCGAGCAATGACACAATGGCGGAGGTGTTGAAGAAGGAGGTTGCTGAAAAGCTGACTGTAATGACGGGGAAGCTCAAGACGGCGGTTAAGCTGCATAATGCGATTAAGAGCCCTTTCAACAATGACGACGAAAGGGTCGAGCACGAGGGGGGGGAGGGGGGGCGGAAGGGGGAGGGGGGGGGTGCCAGCGGAGGACAGAAGAGACCGAAATCGGCATCCAACGTCCAAAGTCGAGGAGACGGCAAGAAAGCGCGGCCCAAGTCGGCACCTATGAGGAGGGATCCGGGGGGGAGCAGAAAATTTGTAGTTAACAAGGCTGCTGCTGAAGTCGACCGAAAGTTAGTGATTAGACGAGCGAAGGAGGAACAGAGGAAGGATGAAATGAAAAGAAGCGGGAAGAAGCAAGATGGAATGAAGAGGCCAGCCTCGGCTGCGCCGGCACTGCAGCGACAGGGCACGATTTCTGGGTCAACCAAAGTAGGAACTATGAGACCCAAGGCAAGACCGAGGAGCGCCGCAATGGCAAGAAAGGCGAAAGAAAAAACCGTGAGCAAGAGGGAGAAGGCCCTCCTCGTGCGGCAGCTGCTGGGGTCGGTGGCAGGGAACACCCTTGCTTCTCCCCTCATGACCAAGGACATGAGGGTCGAAATGTTTAAAATGAGCAGCGAGAGCAGGGTGAAGAAGGCAAAGAAGTTCAAGAAGAAGAGGGTGCAAATGGAGAAAAAGAGGATCGACGATATTTACGAAAAGGACTGGAACATGAGGATGGAGAGGCTGAAAGCAATGAACAAGTCGCAGCAAGACGGGGAGAACCGAGGAAGGCAGCTCTTGGCCGCGATGCACCTGGCAAATAGCATGAGGCACTTCAGGCTCGGCCTTTACAACATGTATGCAAAGAAGGATCTAAACGAGAAGCAAAAGAAGTCTTCTGAGATCATTACGAGACAACTGAGGTTGTACAGCTACAGGTGCTACAGGAGCAAGGTCAGGGGAGCGATCAAGGTGCTGGGGGCTTTCTTCATCTTGCGAATCAGGCTTTGGAAGAAGAGGAGAGACGCAAGGTGCGCCGACATGGTGACAGATTTCTTGAGGAAGTTGAAGAAGGAGACGTGTTTGAAGCTAATCGTCAAGGGGGAGCAAATGAAGAGGTGGAAGAAGAGTATCGTCAGCATTCAAACTGGTTGGCGCAGGAAGGCGAGGAGTATAAAGGCTCAGGTTGACTTCATCGACGTACAACTGGTGAAGCACCAGGAAAGAAAGTTGGACGAGATGGTCGACGCAAAGTATGAGGAGGCGCTGGAGCTACTCGCACCAGTCAACGAGGAGATTGAAAGGAAGAACACGGCGAGGAAGCTGATGAAGAAGGGGAAGATGCTGCCTAGAGTCCTCCCGAAACCAAAGGCTGATGTGAGGGCCGAGTTGCTCAAGGAGGAGGACTTACTTGGGAGGCACTTTGTGCCGGAGGAAATTCGGAGGGGCGTCATTAGGTTCTACCTGATGCATGCGAAAAGACTCCATGGCGACAAGTTGGTCGTGTGGAAGTCCAATCACAACAGGTGGGCGGAACTTATGAAGGTACACAGAAGGAGGGGAATGATGATGAAGAATTTTCAGCCCAAGCCAAGGAAGAAGGAGGTTGGTGATGAGGAGGGGGAGAAGGGGGGGGGGGGGTTGGAGGAGGAGATGGGGGGCTTGATGAAGGAGGTGGTTGATGAGGTGGAGGAGGGGGGAGGGGGGGAAGAGGGGGGAGGGGGGGAGGTCAGGAGGAAGAAGAGAACGCCCAGACGCACGGAAGACTTGGCTCATAGACGCGACAAGACAATGAGCTTCATGAAACGTCAAGACGAGAAAGAATTAGAAGAAAACGGCCTCCCTCCAGCCCTCGTTGAACCCGTCAAGCCCGTGTTCAAGGCGATGATGGGAGACCTGGGAGTTCTCTTTCTCATGGACACATGCAGGCGATACATGACCCAGCTAAGAAATCACTGGGATCCAAGTAACCCTTTGCAGCGACTGCCGGATTTCAAGGAGCTGGGCTTCTCCGTTGCAGATAGATTGGCGCAGAGTGAACGGGATAAAAAGTTCATCGAGGAGATGGGGTGGTGAAGAGGAAGATGTTTTGTTAACAGTACAAAATTACAACAATTTAGATTTTTTGGACGGGGTTAACCCCATCCTATGAACTGACTGTCCTCCACGTCGTCCACTCCCGAGAGTAATGGGGGCTTCCCGGTGATGTTCGTATTGGTGTCTCTCAGTATGCTCCCCCTCTTCCTTTTCACCTTGAAAGAGTTTTTGTTGGAAACCATGTCAGGCATATCAGCCAGCTCCTTCAGCGCGGCTAGAGTTTTACCTGGCACCTCCGTAGGCGGAGGATGCGCGCCCGGGGGCAAGGTTCTTGGCCCCTCCTCTTGCTTCTTCTTTTCTGGTCTAGAATCGGCGTTCTCATTCTTCTTCTGCTTCTTGCTGTTTGTGGTGGTGGTGGACAGCGCGGTCTGCGGTGCGGTGGACAGCGCGGTCGGCGGTGCGGTGGACAGTGCAACGAACTCCTCTCCCTCCACGTTCTCCCACATCCAATCCTTGGAAACAATCTCGATTTTCCACTCCTTCGCCCTCTCCCACTTCGGCCCGCTCAGCACGTTGCAGATAAGGTGGGTGTTCTGACGGTCGAGGTGCTTCGTAAAGGAAGCACCAGAGGACTGCGTTTGGTTACGGGGCGGTGGGTGGTGAAGGGTTAGGGTTGTAGGGGGGGGAGGGGAGATCCAAGCGAAGCCATTCTCACCTTTATCACGCTCTCGAGATCGGTTCGCTCAGGGTCCCTAAATCCAGTGAGGGCAATTACGTACTCCTTACCAAGCTTCTTTACAGCGCGAGGGGAGGAGGTGGTTGAGCTCTTTCGCTTCTTGTACTTGTAGTTGGAGGAAGAAGACGAGGGTTTCTTGGTCTTAAAAACAGTTTCCTGGACAATATCGAGGGAAGGATTCGGCTCCTCGGGAACCTCGGGAACGTGGTAGTGCTTTATCTTGTAGCCCCTCTCGTCCAAAAGCTTGTTTTTGAGGAGACAGTCCATGAGCCAGCTTGGGGAGACAACCTCGGGTCCATTGGGATGAGCAATGAAGAGATGACTGAAGTGGCCGTTCTAGGGTGGGGTAGGGGGTGGGGGATGAGGGGATGAGGGGTGTGTGTGTGTGCCAATTGCTCTGCTTCACCTACGAAAATCCACACGCACGCAACTCACCTCTTCACCTCTCCTTGAGGGCACGACGACGTGGGTAATGAGCTCATTCAGGCTCCAAAAACGGGTCCCCATGCCCCTCCTCATCAGGTCAGCCAGGAGGAGGGCGAGGGTCGACTGGGGAGGAAGATTGGGGATGAAAAAATTGCAGTGCAGGAAGAGGGGGCAGAGAGGGAGAGAGGGAAGGTTGGAGGAGTGAAAGTATTCTATTAACGCCTGGTCGTCGGCGTCGGGGGTAGGGGTGGACGTTGATGGGGGTTGAGGGGGGGGGGGTAGGGAGGGGGGAGGGAGGGTAGAGGCATTTGATGTTCTTTGGGTAAGGGATGCAGATCGTGTAAGGGATGCAGATCGGGAAAGAGGAACGTTTGAGTTGGAGGATGCAGCGGCGCTAGCGTTAGCGACAGGAGACACGGTGGGGCTTGCCCGACCTTCACATTGAGTTGATTTGCTTGACGAAGGCACCAGCTCAAAGCCCTGGATGGAAACCAGTTGGTTCTTGGCCTCACACTGCCGAAGCCAAGCCGGGGTAACTATAGATATCACGTCCTCCCCTGATCTATAGGCCTCGTAAAACTTCGCACCCTCCGCCTTATCCGCAATTAGATGCGTATTGACACCAATTTTGAGGTTCCCACTGTATCTTCCGCCCAACTTTTCCACAATATCGTGCAATTCCCCCTTTTCATCAACCGAGAGCCCCGTAATCGATATAAAGACACCACTGAGGGGCGAGGAAACTCTAGGGCTCTTCTTCGAAAACATCAGGAGTGAGAAATGTGAGGGGAAAGGCAGAGGAGGGGACGGTGGAGGGAACTATTTTTAGGGTGGGGGGGGGGCAG
>BRYA01000001.1:25925-62762 GCA_030267965.1 Triparma columacea | reverse complement strand
GCCGCCTCTTTCTGAAATATTCCTCAAAATCATCATCGTAGTCGCTTTGACTAGTGGTCGGCCTAGGCTCGAACCCCGCGTCCTTCCAACCCCCCCCCCCCTCAACCCCCCCCTCACCGAGCGGGAGACTGACGCCCCTGCTCAGCAAGGTCTCCAGGTAATCGACCCCAAAGCCTCCTGGCTCGCTCTCTGGACTGAAGAACATGTGGATAGGTATGATCTCCCCAGTAACCTTGTTCCTCCACTCCTCCCCTCCATCCTCCCTCTTCACCTTGACCCAGTCGCTCATCTCGCTCCCGGGCCTCTGAAAGTCATCCTCCCATCGCCCATCAGGCCGCCAGGCCCCACTCTTCGGCCTCAGCTTCAACCTGCTGCTGCCCCTCCTCCTGCTCCCGAGCCCCCTGCTGTTGAGCCCTCGGCTCCCAGGAACGGTTTTCTGCATCATTAACAAATCGTCCGTGACGTCGCTTTCGATCTTGTGCCTCCCCTGCAGCAGTACAGCCTTCCAAGCCCTGAATAAGTCGTCATTCTTGCTCACCGTATCGACCAGGTTGTTGGCCATCTTTACCATCCTTTCCTTGCCCCTTAAGCCTGGCGTCTTCGTGTCCACCTTGAATGCCCTCATAACGCCTCTTAGTTCGTTCGCTGTTTTGTGCTTTTCCAACAGGGCCTCGACGAGCTCTTTCCTCACAAAAGGATCGATGAAAACCTTCTCCTTGTCCTCGAAGAAATCGTCTTCTCTTTCCCCTTCTTGCTCCCCCCCCCCTCCCCCCCCCTCCTTCCTCTCCTTTGCTCTCATCTTATTTTCGAATCTTCGCCTCCTCCTCTCCCACGCCCCCCCCTCCCCCTCACTGTCCTCGCTCGCTGTTCCAGTCCTAATGATCCTCGTCCAAGGCAGCATCACCGCCTTGACCACCTCGCCCTTCCCCAAGATGCCGTGAACTTTCCTCTGCTCCAAGAGAATTTCAATCAGGCATTTCTTGCGCAGCAACCCCCGAACCGCCTGACTTTCTACGCTCGGAAGTGCAAGTAGCTTCGCTCTGAACTCCGACTCCTCCTTTCCATACCGCTTCAGCTCAGCCCTAAGCTGGCGGAGCGTGAACGTCGAGAGGATCGGCTCTAAATCATAAAGCTCGTCGCTAAACTTCTGAACGACTTCGGCCTCCACCAAACGCTTACAATCGACGACATCCTTATTATACAAAAATTCCTCAACGACTTCCTCCAAAAGGAGCCAAAAGAGCTCGAGCTGGTCGCTCGAGGTGGCCGCCTTCAACATGATGAGCTTCAACTGTTCCTCAGTTATGAAGTCCCTGTTGAACTCAATCCCCGCGACCTCCTCCGTCTCAAGGGCCTCCCTAATAATCCCGGCCAGCACATTTTCGTGCTTCTTCTTCCCCTTTTCCCTTTCAGCCTTCAGCTCTCTCTGCTGCCGCATGTACTCCCGGAGGGTCTCATCAGAAAAATCCTTAGACCCGTGAATGTACCTCATGTAACGGTAGGCCAGCTGCCTCGTCTGCCCCCTGACCTCGCCACCCCACTCATCTCTGTAGTTCTTCTTAGCGGCCTTGATCGTGTTCCACATAAGAGGTGCCTCCGGACCCAGCTTGAAATTGATTGCAGCCCGAAACTCTGGAGTTGACAGTCTCTGAGGTGGTGTAACAGCAGGCTCCACGTAAGGAGTCCGCTTGGGCCTGTCAAAACTCCTCGGACTATACAGTCTAATCCCACGCCCCCCACCCCCGATGCTTGGGAGCTCACACTCATAGGCCGGTGGGTTCAACAGAGGAACAGCGTGCTTTGCAATTCTCGTTGAATACTCAGGCGTGGTGTCGCGCACATACTTCGCTCGGTGGTGTAGTACGTTCACATCGTTACCCACTACACCCCTCCGTTTCTTCCTTCCGTCTTCCTCAACAGCTTTCTCCCACTTTGCGAGTGTCTCCAACACTTTTCTCCTTGCCTTGACCTGAAAGCTCGGAACGATCCTCGGCGGGGCCGCAGGACCCCTCCCCCGGCTGGAGATGACCGGGAACGACCTACTCTGGAGCGTTCCTGACGGTCCAAGACTATCTGAGCTTAAACCCCCTCGGAATGTTGACCTTGTTTGGTTGTCAAAGTCCCCCCCCTCTTCGCTAGACGACCCCTCCTCCTCCCCCTCCCGGTGAGCATGCAAGGACGGACGTCCGGAGGCGTGTTGGACCCGCCAGCTCATCCTTACGACACCTTTAGAGATGGGAAAAAAAATAAAAAAAAATTGATGAAGGAATTGTTATTATTCACAACCCTCACACGACACCGCCAACCCCTGGCTACTGGCTAGGACCAGCGGAGACAGTCGGAAACTACCTGTGCGGCTGGATTGTAACGGATGACGGAACGGTCTACCCGAGGGGCGAGATCAGAGCCTGCGGCCTCAATGCCGCTCGAGTTCCCTACCTCTCTCCTCATTCCTTTCCTCTCTTTCTTATTCTTAGCAGTCCCCCCCCTCTCCCACGCCCTGACAGTTCGAGTAAACTCGGGTTACCAAATTCACCCCAATGGCACCCAAACGTGGGTAGGAAGAACAACCTCGGCACTACAAGGATTGATAGATACCACATACCCAACCATAACGTCGGCCGAACGCGGCTCGATAACACACTTCGACAGCACCAACCTACGATACCTTGACCTCTCTGGTGGGGAGTACGAAGCAGATTCAGAGCTGAGAATACCCGACCTATTTGTTTTGAGGCTCGGTAGATACGATGACATAACGGGAATTAACATTTCGTCTACCCCCGACCCAAACCCCTACCTCACCTCCGAGCCCTCCCTGGTGTCCTTCCAAAACGTGAGGTATTCTGCAATCGTTGGAGGTTACATCGACGCGGGGGGTAACGAGACGTGGGAGGCTATAAACGTTTACGAGTCCTCATTCTGTGTGATCTCAGGAGTCAGGGCGTTCGCAGATGGGGAAAATATAATAAATATACACAAAGGTACTGGACACCTCGTGTCGGACTCCTTCGTGGACGGGAGAAATAAGGCGGGGAGATGCGTTTGGTTACTCGCCACTAGTAACGCGATGGTCTTTGGCAATAGGATAGTTAGGTGGTAAGTCATATCGCGACAATAATCAATAGGAGCCATTTTGCTCTCCGCCGCTTTCTTTACCCTCACCTCACTCACTCCCCACCCCCAGCTACGGCCACAGCCTGGATGTTGACGCATATGTCAGCCGAAGCTTTGTGGGATTTAACGAACTGCATTACAATGGCTACCAGGGGATCTTCCTGGAAGAGACAGCGAACAGGAACGTCCTCTTCAGAAATAACATTTCGCACTCTACATACTCTGCCATTGACGTTTATGCTCTGGTAGTGGGCCCCGTAAGGGACAATGTGATCGCGAGGAACTTTGTCGCCGACAGCAAGAAGGGAATCACTTCGGGGGGCCATCGCCCTTCCGGCCATTGGTCAGAAAACAACATATTTGTCGCTAATGAGGCGCGGGGAGAGTTTTCATACGGTGCCTATGAAGTGAAGCACTTCGACACAAACGGAGATATCTGGATTCGCAACACTTTTGACGGCGAGACAGATCAGTGGGTGGGCGGGGACCCGGAACTTTGGAGGAAAACGACGGTATTCGAGTACGAACTTATCCCAACAGGAAGAACAAAAATTGAAGACGTGAAAACATCGAGCGCCCTGCAAATTTTTATAGAAGCAAACTTCCCTCAAGTCTCTAAGGATTCCTACAAAGATGCGTCGTTTTTCAACGAGGATAACCTCCGACATCTCCTCATCTCCAACTCGAAAATCGAGGCCGACGAAACCTTGGTTCTCCCCTCAATGTTCGTGCTTCAGCTAATCAACACCTCGTTTGTCCCCACATCTGCTACGAACTACCCTGTGTTCTCCCTCAACAATTCAACGTTAACATCAGTGATTGGGGGGGAAGTCAATGCGCCTGGTGGGACCGCGTTCTCCGTGTCGAACTCGACCTCCTGCTTTATCACCAAGGTCGCTGTGGTGTCCCCCCTTGCGGTGGACATTGTTGGTGGGAGGGGGATTGAGCTGAGGAACGGGAATTTGACAGGGATAGTGCGGGTGAAATCATCAAGCAACGCAATCCTTTACGATAACTTGATATCGGAGGGTGGTATTGATGTCGTCGACGCCGAGGGTTGTGCAATTTTCGACAACAGTGTGGTAGGAGGCAATGTAGGCATCGCGGTTCGAGATACAAGTAACCACAACTTTGTCTTCAGTAATAATATCTCCGGCTCAGAGGTTGGGATCAAGGTCCACAGTGAAACTCACGGACCAGTTCAGAGGAATCTGGTCGGTTTTAATACATTGGAGCAGTGCGGAACTGGTTTGGAGGTCGGGGGCGTCTACTGGAGCGTGACGAGGAGCGAGAAGAATATATTTATGCGAAATACTGCGAAATGCAGGGACGGCGCTTTCGACTATAAAAAAAATCATGTCTGGAATGACTACTGGATAGGAAACCTGGCAGGGGCTGGCGTCAAATGGAAGGCGAATGATCCCCAAAAAAGCAGCTTTGTGGCGGTGTTCGAATGGGAGGAGGAGGGCGAGCGAATCACATTTTCGCCAACGGCAAGCCCCACCTCCTCCCCAACAGCGAGTCCTACTGCATCGCCCACTGCAAGTCCTACTCCATCGCCTACGCCATCGCCTACGCCATCGCCTACGCCATCGCCTACGCCATCGCCTACGCCATCGCCTACGCCATCGCCTACTGCTAGTCCTACGGCATCGCCTACTGCTAGTCCTACGGCATCGCCTACTGCTAGTCCTACGACATCGTCCACTGCTAGTCTTACTCCATCGCCAACAGTGAATCCTACGGCATCTCCAACAGCGAGTCCTATGGCATCGCCAACGACCCCCCCCCCAACCCTCCCCCCCGCATCCGCTCACTACCAATCCTCATCTATACCTGATACCTGTATGTCGTCAACCTCCTGGCAACTCGCCTGTTTCGCCCCAATTTTGCTCCTTGCTGTGGCATTTTTTCTTTGCGCTTGCGCATTATTTGCCGGAAAGAGGGAAGGAGGGAGTTTTTTGACTTCCGCTGGTCTTCAGGAAGGAGGGAGGGAGAGCAGCAGTATATTCGAGATGGTTAATCCGATGACCAAAGGCGGAACATAAGAATGAAATATATTTGCTGACAGAAAAACTGTCTTTACGTAGGGCCTCATAGGAACCCTTCTAATCTACAAATTAACACTACATACAAATTGGGGTTGTATCAACCCCCCCCCCCCCCCCCCTCCCCACCTCCCTTCCTTAGCTAATCCCCCCCGCACATGTCATTGAACTCGTGCTCCCTTCCCAGTCGTTGTCGTCAATCCTCAAGACAGCCAAGAACCCGTCACCGCTGAGAGCCCCCCCCCCAGGGATGCTGAGGGAAAGTTGCGCGTACTCCATGTACCTTTCCTTGCAGAAGTCGTTCATGATCTTGACTGTAAAGACGGCAGAGTTACTGCCTCTAGTGAAAGTAATCTCCCCGCTGCTTAACTCGTAGTCTCCGCACCCATCCCTTTGGCTAGCTGGGTTTGCCTCGCAAGCTGCAAACTTGACAGAGTCCACGCCGGTGGCGGTCAAGTCACTTACGGCATACCCAACAGTCAGGATCGAGTCCGTGTAGGCGCTGTCCCTCATGACCGTGATTTGGATGGTACTGTCGACGCCTTCCAAGGCCACGAACTCACCCTTGCTGAAGTATACTCTCTGGAACTCTGTGTCGACAATGTAGGCCGCCCCGGCATCAGCCCCCTTCCCATCGACCCCGATAGCACCGACGACACTGGTGTACCCATCGAGCGCGACATCATAACCAAATTTGTCCCGCGCAAAGCCGTCCGGAGCATAGAGCTTGACATTTTCAAAGCTCTTCCACACCGGCGCCGACACAACATTGCCGCTGCCGTCGAAAGCAGCGTTTTGCCTCGTGAACACGTACATGGCGCCCATCTGCGCACTGTAGTTTTCGTCCACTGCTTCCCGCCCCCCCGTTTCGTTCGCCACCTTGCTGAGCAACCTCACCGACCCGCCTCCGCTGGCGGCCTGTGTTCCCCCGCTGTGGGCGTAAATCTCGTACTTGCTGGCTATCGAGTGCTCGAGCCTCGTGGGCTTGTAGTGAGGGTAAGCGCTGGGGGTCTCCTTGAAGACGCCCATTCCAACCATGCCCACAGCACCAACAATAGCATGCCCCGTCGTATCGTCTACACCGACGCTGTAGCCGAAAAGACTTTCCTTTCTCTTGTCACTTGCCACGAGCCTCTCCTCCTGCTCCCAGACGCAAACGTCCTTGTTCCCAGGGCAGTAGTTTAGGCTGCTCGTGCTCTCCTTCATTCTGAAGGTGTAAGCGCAACCGGCCTTGGCCGCACCCTCCTGAAGCATGAACTGCTGCCTCTGGCCGCTCTCCTCAATCGCCCCACCGATCTCAGCCCAACTCAATCTTATGTTGTCCACATTTATGTGGTCCCAGGGGCCACTCCCCGCATCCACGATCCTGATCTGACCCGCTCGGTACAGGTACTCTCCCACCTCCCAAGAATGCGGTTCCATCTTCTCTGCGCACCTCCCAGTCGCCCTCATAACACTCATTCCATCGATCAAAAGTTCCATATACACGGTCAAGTGGTTGCACCCCCCGCCAATCAGGAAGTCTATGGTATCTCCCAAGATGATAAAACTATCGCTAGTCAATGTGCCCTCTACGGCGTCACCTTGTGAGCTTCCCGCATCATAGGCTGGATCAGGATTCAGGTAGTTGTCCCTCCCGGAGCCGGGCCTCTTCTCAAAAGTCCCAATGTAGTACCGTCCCTCAATTCCGCTGATTTGGGCAGCGCCATGGGTCAGTTTGTCACCGAAACCTCCGTAGACATTCCTATACCTACTATTATCCCCGAAAGTGGGCTGGAAGTCAAAAGCCGTTCCTGTCTTTGTCCATCCGACCATGTCCCCAGTCTCAAAATCAAACGTCGTCCTGCACTTTCCGGCACTGAACATTGCACCGACGACGGCTTGGTTGCCATCAATTGCGACGCTGTAACCGAACCTATCCCCGCTCTTCTTATCCTTAGCCTGAAACCTCGAAAACTCGGCCATGGAAGTCATGTCCTGAAGCTTCTCAACCTCCACAGAAAAAGTCGTATCCCAAAGGACGCACTCGCTGCAGTTGTACCCGTCCTTCTTGGCATAACTCGCCGTCATCAGGGGAAGGTCGCCATCGTACTCAGTCAAGAACGTCACTGTCCAGTATATGCCCCAGCCAACACTGGGGTTTGTCAGTGTCCTGGAAACGCTGACTTCCCCAATGTTCTCGCTCGCCTCGATAGCTGCCTTCACAGCGATAGCGGACGCATCGAACTCGACAGCCGTACTGTTATCGCTGGTCTGCGCATGCTTGACGAATCCTAGCTTGAATGTCCCCTTGGTAGGCTCAGCGGCTGCCGTGATGGTAATTTTCTGGATGATTGGCTTGCTGTAAAAGGAAAAAACCTTGCCCTTACCCAGACCCACATTGTACGTGCCATCTGTGTCGAAGGCATCAACGTAAGCTGTGCCGCTTTTCCCATAGTCAGCGTAGGGAGCACCCACAATCATAGTTCTCCCTTCCACTGCAACGCTGACCCCGAAGTCCTGGCGGTGTACGTGCATCTTGGTCATCTGGTTATCATAGACATCATAATCATATTCGCTACTCCGAAGAATTTGCTCCGCACTCCAATCCCACTTCTTGTTGGTAGAGTCCCAAGTCCTGTAGTAAACGTGCACACTCTCGAGGCCACGGCACCCGATTGCTATTATGTCCCCACTGATCGCCACGCTCCTGAAGCCCGCGAAGTGATCTCTGTCCGTAACCTTTTCGGACGTTTCCAGGGTCTTCTGAAGTGTCCAGGCTAGCGTCCCGCTCCAGTCGTAGACGTAGACAAAAGCTTTCTTGATCCCAGGAGCCCCAACGACCACAGTGACATCATTCCTGCCGTATGGCTGACTGACGGCGACAGCCGACCCAAACAGGGCGTTCACCTTGGCATGTGCGTCAGGGAGCGCCAGTACTGCGCTCTGGCTCCACATTCCACTGGTCCTAGTGAAGATGTAGGCTGCACCACCCTTCTCGTACCTCAAAGCCCCCGAGGTGGTGTGAGCAGCAAACGGACTCCCCACGACCATGACTCCCGCGGTGTCGTCGACGTCTACGCTGCTCCCCATTGCATCATTTTGCTCAATATCGGAGGAGTAAAGCTTCTCATAGTACGTTCTCAGGTCGTAAGGCCCCACCCCGTCGTCATCGTCGTTCACGGTAACGACAGCCCTCAAGTTTCCAATTTGCGAGGGGAAGACACCAGGCAAGCTGAACTGCACCGTGATGTTCTCGTCGGGGGCCTCAAAGATATTGTCGTTGGTTGTCTTGATGATAACATCGAGTGTAGAGTCACCAACGCCAACGATGTACTTTTGGTTCAAAAGCTCATAATCGCTGATGCCTCGATAATCAATCACACTGTCAACCCAAATCGACCCGTTGCTTGTTCCGCCGTAGTACTGGCTCCTCCCGAATGCAGTGGGCCCACTTATCTCGTCAACGACAGTCTTGTCTATGGGAAAGATCTCCTGAGTCCTCACATTGAAGAGGGCGTTGACATAATTCTGATAAGCCTGGGGAGCATTCCTGTCCAAGGTCCTCATCCCAATGACCCTCCTCTCAGCGGTGGAGGCGCCCCTCGTGAGTTTCAAGGTGACCTCATTGCCTTCTTGCACAGAGTAGGCACTGGCTTCGAACTTGAAATCAAGGAAGGACGTGTCGAAAACCAAAGCGGCCCCGCTATTGATGTTAGTCAAGTCCCTGTTCCAGCCACCTACAATGGCAAAATCATCAGTGAGGGCCACAGTTGCCCCAACCATGTCCTGCCTCTGTGGGATGTTGGGAAAGAGGAAGCACTCCTCCGTGTACTTTTGGCTGCCAGATGCTTGAAAATCCTTCGAAAAGAGGTGAACCTTGCTCCTGACGCTATTCCTGATCGAATTTGTATAGGATGTGTTGCAAGCGGGAAAGCTTCCAGTCATGTAGGTCACATTGCAACCTAGCTGCGGCAAAGACGTCATAGCCAAGTTGCTGTCGGAGAAGCTATTAAATGTCACGCGCCATCGGTACCCCCTATTGGCGTCTCCGCTTAAGCTCCTGCTGACTTCCACCTCCCCCAGGCCAAGGTCCTGCTCGATTGCAGTCCTCATCTCAGTCTCTGATGCCCTGTAGCTCAAACCCCTCGTGAAAAGTAAGCCCCCCTCAACGTCCTTGGGCAGACTAAGCCTGAAAGAAGCTCCTAATCCAACGGCACAGCTACCCTGAGAATCATCACAGTAAGTGATGATCTCCTGCTGGGGCCTTGTAGTCCCAACATCTCCGATGAAGTCAACCATCTGGCCTACAGCGATCGTCCCGTTGACAATACTGACACTTTTACCAAAGTTATCGAATTTCTTCAAGTTCGTCGGAACGAGCTTCTCACGGAATCGGAATTGAGTGTCCCCCAAAGGACGCTCGTAAACAAAACAGCTGCCTGTATCTTTTAGGACAGTGCCGACGAAATCTGTCTTTTTGTAAATGACATCGTTGTCACTCTTGCATGCGCATATGACAAGCTCTGTGTCAAATACATCAACACTGCACCCGAACTCGTCCCCACTTGTGATGCCCTCCCCCGCAGGGGCTGTTATCATTTGATCGGGGTTGAAATTGAACTGCGGATACAATTCATTTCCCCTCCAGATGTAGACCGCACCCTCGCGGGAGTTGTACCCCGGGGCAGACACCGCCAATGTCATCTCGTGGGAAGCCAGGCTGAACCCAAACATGTCACCCTTGTTTCTTCCCCAACTTTCGGCGGTCAGGGTTTGTTTCCAAGCAAAGCCCGCACCCATGTCTCTGTAAAAGTAGACATTCCCCATAGAATCGTCCGCCCCTGGACTACCAATAAGGGCCTGAGAAATACTGCCACTTTTGGCTGCGTAGACGCTCTGACCGAACATCTGATTGTCTTGCGGATGGTCACCGCTATCGAACGGACTCAATTTCTTCAGCTCAGTCCACCAGTAGGTGCAGATGCTCCCGACGCAATTGCTGTATCGCTTGAACAGGTAGACTGCCCCACACTCCATCCCCGAAGCCTTCCTCCCCCAAAAGTCACCATTCAATTTGACGGTCCCCTTGGTGATTTCCTTCACTTCGATTTGGTTGGGTTCGCTGCTGTGGGCCTCATGAAGATTGGTCTCATCCCACTGGAGCAATTCAAGGTCCCCGGTGGTGTTGAGGTATGCGCTATTCCCCCCTCCCGGGGTTCGGAACGTGAACAGGACGCTGTGGTTACCGGAGCAGAGCCCTTGACCACCCGCCACCATCCCGTTCCATCCTCCGAGGGGGTCAATTTGAACCGCCTTAAGGGGGTTCATGTAGTCCCTCACAGCAGTCCTCAAGTCGTCGATCGACGCATCATGAGGGATTGGCGCACTCTCGAAACCTCGGAACTTTATAGTAAAAGTGCCCCTCTTGGCAGTGCAGTTCAGCATTTGCTGTTCAAGATCTCCGTTGACCTCCTTGTGAGGGGCTCCTACTAACAGGTATTCCTCGTGGACGCTCAAGGAGTGCCCGAAGTGATCGTTCTCGTTAAAGTCCCCAGCCTTGAGGGTTGCCTCGACGACCCACTGCTCTTCATCTTTCCTGTTTACCTGCACTTCCCCACTGTTCTTGCAGTCACTTCCCATGACGTAATCTTCAAACCACGCCGAGTTCTCGTCTGCTCCGTAGCCGAAGCTGCCACTGACCTTGTACCCAGCATTACTGCCGTACAATTCGCCTGTCCCTATCACCATCTGAGGAAGATTGCCCGAAGTCGACTTCCCGTAAATGTCGTACTCCCATCCGTAGTCGGTCTTTTTATTGACAGAAATAAAAGTGATAGTGTAGCTGTACCCGTACACGTGGTCCCTCGTATTAGACAAGGTGCTCCTCACAACGGTGACGTCGTTAATGCTTCCGACAGAGCTCTCAAGGAGGGATTCCATCTTGGCGGCGGTAGCATCAGCCGGGATCTCCGCAGAGGGGTCACTCCCCCTCAGAGAAACCGTGAAATTTCCGTTCACAAACTCTCTCCCGTCAACCCCAACGGTTGTCCAAACGTAAGCCCCAGAACCCGTCAACTTGCTGCCATTGACTTGCAAGTTGGGGATGTTATACTTCAAGTGTTTGTCATGGTCCTCGAACTTGTTGAAGGTAACTTTCCACCGCCTGCCCAGTCCAGAGACATCCTTCTCGAAGTTGTACTTATTTCCAACCGACACGCCTATGACGATGTTTTCTCCAAGGCCAAGATCTTGCTCGATAGCCTTCCTGAAAGAGTCTTCCGTGGCATTCGCACTCAAATCCCTCGACTTCATACCATTGTTTGGGTTTGTGATGCTCCAGAATCCCTCGATAAAGGTCCGCTCCCTCAACATTCTCGGTTGGCTTATCCCGGCTCCCGCTCCCGTCACAAGGCTGGAATCGACATTGAAGGTGGAGGTGTAGGGTTCGCCCATTACAGTGCTGTCCAAAAAGGTGACCGTCCATTCATAAGCATTTTGACATGCGCACCAAGTGTTCACCGTTCTTGACGCCGTGACCTTCCCCAAGAACGGGAAGGATTCCTCGACAAAGGTCGCCAAGGACTCGGCCTCAATATCCACAGGAATCTTCATGGAGTTACCGTAGCCACTGATGTCCATGACGAAGAAACCTCCAACGGGCTCGTGCGGGTCGGCGTAGGAGGTGATGATCTGTTCTGTCCTAATTGCCTCCTCAAGATCACACTCGGTTTCAAAAATTTGGATCTCATTGGTTGGCGTTCCGATGGGTGTGTCGGCAAAGATGTCCAAGATTTGGACCTCATAGATTGGATTTCTCTTACCGGGCGCCCCGACTACAAGAACTTCTGGAGAAATATCCACAGAGAACCCGAACCTGTCACCCTCCTCCCTGTTCACCCCCATAATCTCGTACTCGCTGCTGATATCGACGTAAATACTAGAGTCCGCCTTCAGCACCTGACCCGAAGGGGCAGTTGCAGAAAACCTGAGCTTGTAGTTGGGACCACGCTGCTTAATCTTCAAATCTGAGAACCTGACTTCGCCATCACTCGCCTGGACGGTCGTAGTCCCCGAAACCTCACCCTTACCAGGATTCAAGTGAATATCAGCATTTAAAGTTGGGTGCGTCGATTGCTGCTTGATCGAGCCACCATTCAGCTGGAAGGACGAGGTGGCGTCACGAAAGTCCGTCTCGACAGACCTGTAGTCTAAGTCCGCACTCTCATCTCCAACCGTCACGTAGTACCTGAACTCTAGCCTCGACGTATTAGAACCACCAAAGTAAGTGGCGTGCCTGTCAACAGTACCAGTTTCCAGCACCAGATAAGGGTCACCAGATACAAACACAGCCGAGGAGAAGTCAACGTAGACCTGGATCAAGCTCTTATCACCGTATTCGGCTGAAACCTGGGGGGAGGTAACGGCAGTTATGTAGGGCGTGGTTCCGTCAATCTGGATGGCAGCGTTTGCGCCCAGAGAGCCCGTCGTCGATGCATAAGGTAGCGTCATGTCTGCGATTACAGTGGGCGTCGTGCTCTTCTGCAGAATTGTCCCACTAGCTCCCGGTATTCCAATTTTTAAAGAATGGGAGTCAGAATAATCCAAGTCGAGGGTGAATTGCCCAGGCTCAACAGTGTACTCAAACAAGAGGCGACGAGAGTCCGAGCCGCTCACGTACGTTGCGTAGCTGTCGAGAGTGCCGAGCTCAAGGTAAAGAACCGGAGTCCCCGTGACGACGACGACCTCAGTGAAGTCTACGTACAGGGTGACTACATCACCAGGGTAGTAAGTTCCATCAACCGTAACGGAACCTACATTGGCGACCTTCGGAAACTCGGTGACATCAATGTAAATGAAGCGTCCTTCGATTGCTACGCCCTCAGGCCCTGGCAACGGCATGGTGTAATTAGCATCCGTCGTTGGGACTGTGCTCTTCCTCTTGACACTGGCAGTACCGCCGACCATGTCCAAGAGGCATTTAGAGTTCCTTGGGAACTCGCACACATAAGTCAAATTCCCAGGGACAATATCTCCCGCGGCGACGATATAAGTGAAGACCACTTCCCTATTGGTTGTCTTGGCCTGATTATAGACCAAGAACTTGTCCGTTTCACCAGTCTCAATCTTGAGCCTAGGCTCTCCTGCTACAGCTATTTCCGCCGAGAATAGAACATTTATGTCAATCTCTTCCCCAACAGTGTATGTACAATTCTTCTTGTTGACATCGTATGCCGTTCCGCAGTAAGGGGAGGTGGTTTTATTCGAATAAATGCGGGTAATGATGGGCACAGTCTCATCAATCACCCAACCGTCGGAAAACTGAGACGCCGCACCGATGGTGTGATCGATCGCGACGGAATTGCGATTCACTAGACTGCATGAGTCGCTCGCCTCGCACTTGAGCGGGGAAGTGACAGAAGCCCCGACAAAGTCGACCCATTTCAGGTTCGCCACCGCGTCTCCAGCTGCCACGGTGAAGTAAAACGAGAAAGTTTCAGTTCCATCACCCGAATTGTACGAAATCTCCTTGGTACCGCCGCCAAGGTTGATATAAAAAGAGGGCCGACCGCTACTGATGAGGACTTCATCAGTGAATGTGACATCCACGAACATGACAGAACCCACAGCGTAGATTCCTGCAGCTTCTCGCATGTTGATTGACACAATGGTTGTTGCGGGAGCTCCTGATGTGTCGATGACAATGGCACTCCCTATGGGGACACCGTTCGCCGCAGTTCCCCCGGTAGTTGAAGTAGTAATATCTGCACTGGCAGTGGGGGTTGTTGAGGACCTGAGCAAGGTCGCGGTTGTAATGGCGGGGCACCCGGTCTCGTAGCATAGAGCCGAGGTCGAAAACGAGTACCCCAGGTTGGTGGCAGTGTCCCCAGTCTTCACCGTGTAGCGGAAAAGGTATATATTAGTGCCGCTACCTGAGATGTACACGGCCTCTCTGGTCAAAGTCCCAACGTCAATGAGCAGCACAGGGGGACCGTCAGTTAGCTCAACATTCTGAGACCACGTCAACTCAATGTCCACCGTCGCCCCTCTGTTGTAAGTGTTGGAGTCTACACCTGCTTTCGGAGCAATGGAAGATATCACTGGAGCGTCGCCCTCAACGACAATGTTGCTGGCAGCCGAAAGATGTGTGCCGACGTTCGGGAGGGTAAGAGTGACGTCGGTGGTAGGGGTGGTCGAGTCCCGCCGTATCGTTCCGGCCCCAGCAGAAAGCGCAGTGGTGGAAGCGTAATCCAAATCCGACGCAGTCTGGAACTGAGACACAGTGTAGGCGAAGACGAGGGTATCAGTCCCGGAGCCAGACTCGTAGATAGCATCCCCCGTTGTACCTGTAAGTCCCATGGCGAGGGTAGCCGAGGACGAAACCGCCACCGGCTTTGTGAATTTTACCGTGAACTTTAGAGTATCTCCAACGGTGTAGGTTCCGTCTGGGGTGCCGGAGGCAACGACGCCGACGGACGAATCAACGGTGGGGGCAGAAGTATCGATAGCGATGTCCTTCCAAGCCGCCAGTCTCTGCCCCTGCATGCCGAGGTCGGCTGCGAGGACAGGACTGGGGGAGTTGTAGTAAATAGCATCAGTGGTGGGGTCTTCGAGCTCGATTACAGCGCTTGGCTGGACGTCAAAAAAATATGCTTTATCACCAGGCATGATGACATAGTCAAAGCGGAGGTCGGAGGTGCCGGTGCCTCCCGAGTAGTACGCGAATCGATTCAGGCATGTATGGTCATAGCTCGCTGTAACGGCGTCTGTCGAGACGTCATAAGTCGCATACTGACTGTCGGGCTTCCCGACCTCAACCGTCTCAGCTAGCATTGTGCCCTGGTTACCATTGTGGGGCCCTTTGGTCTTAGAGAAGGACATGCCCGAATAGTCGACCGTGAAACCGAGACTCGGGTCGTCCTCCAGACTGTTGAACTGGATTACCCAATTGTATCCGTTGCCATTAGAGAAGGGACGCATGTGTTTGTACTTCCAGTTGTGAGTGTCATAGGGTCCACCCGTCCCAGGAATGTCCCAGGGCAACGCATAGGCGTCTTCCCGCATAACACAAACCGTTCCAGAAACCGACGCCATGCCTTCAATGTAAGTTTTGAGCTGAGACGCAGTGGTGTCAAAGGGAATGAAGTTTCTCGACGCCGTGCCGTACGTGAGGCTGAAGGTGCTCCCTGCAGTAATATTCCCTGTGGTGTTTGTCCTTATGACGTTAACAGTATGGTTGACCCAGAGGGGGATCTTCGGGGTTCCGGTGACCTTAACGCTTCGGGTGAAGTTGAGGTCAAGGGTGATCTTGTGCCCTGCTCCGTATTCTCCCCTGGGAATAGACGACTCAATCTTTTGGACCTTGGGGGCATCGGGAGAGATGTTGAGGGTCCCAGGATCGTTCCTGAGGGCAGTTTTCGTTCCTGTATTTATTCTGAAGGTATCGTTTACAGCACGGAGAAGATTGTCCTTTATAGTGCCATCGCCGAGCTTGAGCGAGTCCACTCCATAAAAACCGACATCGGGGGTGGCGAGGTCACTGCCGATGACGTACTCAAAAGACAGCGTTTTGGCTCTCGTATTGGGGTTCGTAATGACGGCCCTCGCTTTCCGCGCGTTAGCGGCGTCATCGTGTGTCAGCTCGAGGTACGGAGCAGTTGAAGTATATGTTGCCGTGACTTCATGTGAGAACTCAATGTCCACCACAACACTGTCTCCAGGGCCGAGAGACTGCACGAGTGAAGCGAATAGAGAAAGGGGGCGACAATTTGGCGGGTAAGGGGGGGCGCGTCTTGTACAGAAGTACGGGCTTATGCAATTTCTTTCGCCGTTGCTGGCGTTATTATTTGTCAGCTCGATGCTTCGCTCCTTGTCTCATCTCACCTCGACATTCATCTTTGCCAACGTCGCGGCGCTGTACCTGACATCCGTGACATTGACCAGCGCGCTCGACAACGTGGTAACAACAAGGCTATTTGTAGATGCAAGGGACGGAACAACAACGCAAGTAACTGACGTTGCCGAGTCCGTGGTGATAACATTCCCTCCAGAGTCCTGGAGTTCTATGCGTGGCTGAGTCTGGAAGGGCTGGCCACCGGCCCAGGCATCGCCGGGCGCTTGGGCGATAGAGAGTACCGAGGCAGGCCCATTTGACACATCGAACTTCGTCGATAACACAGTGACACTGGAGCCTACCAAATCAAACTTTAGGCTAAACCCCAGACCGGCCTTGTCGATGACCAGGTTGTTAAACGTCACGATGCCCTTGAGAACAGTGACAGTGGAGTCTGCGGTTGGGGTTAAAATAGCGTTCGCAGGATTGTCGAAGATGCTGACAGAGATCTGATACGAGCAAAGGGAGTCGCGGAGAGAGTTGGATGTGATATGGTGGGTGAGAAATAACAGAAGAGCTGTCCAGGAGGAGGCTTGCAAGGGCGTCTCGTCTGCGCTCGATTTTTTTTTTTTACTGCTCATCTCATCTTATCACAGCTCACCTGACTAGATGAGTCTCCGACGAGCGTGTTGCCTCCGGCGTCCACCAGCGTTAGCTTGGGCTGCTGCTTGAACGACTGCCCTCCATACACGGGAAAGGCAGAGACTGTTTTTTGAAAGGTGAGGCCCGCTGCAGCCCCGATGCCAACAGTGAAGGAGTAACTCAGCCTGCGACGAATAAATAAGGGAGTTGGGGGGGGAGAAGGAACGGAGGAGGAGAGGAAGAGGTTAACATCGAGTCAATCCGTTGATGACAGCCCACCCTGTTGACGGCAGCCAGTCCAATCTCACCTTGAAGTGCTTCCTGATAGTGTGCCGGAGTAGGTAAATTGAAGAGTGTAGGGCCCTCCAGCTTCATTAATATACAAACCTCCAAAAGAGGCAACACCGGAGTAAAAGTTAGCAGTCAGCCCTCCATCTACGAAGGTTCTGAGAGTAACGTCATTGTTGTTGTACATGCTCACTGTGACGGTTTCAGATCCTGTGTGTTGTGTAACCAGCGAAGAGAGTTGCGTTTAAGAGTGAGCACGGAAGCACACGGCGCAAACAACATCAACGTCATAATCTCACCTGAAAAGGTTGTCAACACATTCCCGCCCCTGTCCTCCATATTGACAACAGGCTGAGTTCTGAAAGAACTACCGCCCGTGGCGGAAGCTGGGTGGCGCGCGATTGATATTTGATGCGCAGGTCCTGCGACAACGGCGAAAGACTGCGAATCTGCATACGCAAAGGGCGTATTTGATGAGTCAAGCCCAATGAAACGCAGCTTGTACCCACTACCGGCCTCATTCAGCGTGAGACCAGAAAAAGTTGCCCGCCCATCAACGACAGCAACCATGTTGTCAATGTTGGTAGATGAACCGGCGTAATACAACGACTCGAAGCCTGTTAAACTTTCTTGTATCGTTGCATAGGCAAAGCCTGAGAAGGTCGAATCCAGGTTTCCACCGTCGTCGAGAAAGTTTACAACAGGCTGAACACCAAAGGGCTCCCCACCAATCGCAAGGGACGGTTGCGTTCCCAGTATTAGAGTCACAGACAGAGAGGAGGGCAGGGAGAGGAGGACGAGTAGGAGGGTGAGGAGGAGCTGGGGTAGCCTGAGCCGCCGTCTGGGACGAGCACGAGAAGACAGGAGGTTCGGAGGAGGAAAAGTCGACTCGTCATCACAAAGCCCAAGGTCCAGTCGGACCGATTCTGAAAATGGGGAGCCCATATGTATTCGAAGCCTCGGGGGATGGGAGGTTGTTGTTGGGGAGGGCAGGGATAGGGGAGCTCAGAGGGCCAGGGGAGAGAAATGTCGGACGGGCGGCCGGGGCAAATACGTCTTTTTTCTCGTTGTGTCGTCCCTGACTCTCTGAAATGAGGTTTAATTTTTATTTCCGATACTTCCTAACAAATGGCCAAATCTGCTTTCTGCTTTGCCCTCCCTCAGTTGACAACGGAGCACAACTGAAGGCGCAACAGAGGAGCAGCAACAGGTTCTATTAAACGCTCGACCGAGTCTCTGGGATGGACGACACCTCGGTATCGTCCGACGTGACGTTTGACGTGGAGGATCAACCCAAAACTGTGGCACCCCACCTCTCCAATGCGTTGAGCATGAGGGTTGATGCCATGTCCACCTCTGGAAGGCCGAGCTTTCCGCAGGGTATGCCTGCCCAAGGGAAGAAGAGAGGGAAGAAGCGAAGGAAGAGAAAGAAGAAGAAGGCCGCGGGGGCTGGGTTTGGGGCTGGGGCTCCGATACCAGGTGAGGGCTGAGTACTGCTGGAGCACTGAATATTAGGAGGCTCGACTCTTGGATGTTGTAGCTGCACGATAGACTGACCATTCCCCGCATCTCTGCAACCCCTCTACTACAGGATTGATAAAACCTTCCGCCAAGGAGGCTACGGCAGACCCCAGCATGGCTCGCTCCCGTGAGGTGATCCACCTGATGGAGATGAAGCAGCCCTCCCCCGCCAAAAAGGTGAAAGCTGAAGGCCGCGCGTCACCTACCGACATGGGCAGCCTCGCCTTTAGCGACGATTCCACTCTCCTAACTGATGAAGGTAGCGCTGGGACGAAGCCCACCACGTCCAAGAGTCGAAAGTCTACTGCCAAGTCCACGAGGTCAAAGGGCTCCCGGGCGTCAACGCGAAACTCGAAGAATTCCTCGCGCCGCCGCATGGGACAGCGAAACATGTGGATCGACGACGACGATGTCAGCTTACAGTCCCTAATATCTGAAATGAGCGACTACGACTCCATTGCTAGTTCCTTTGACGACAACCGGAGTCACGTTTCAAGAGAATTGGGAAACAAAAATTTAGCCATAGACGACTGGACTAACGTGTACCCGTACAACCAACGAGCCCGCCCAACGTCCATATCGGAAAGGGGACTTCGGATGCTCGACGAGAACATGCAATATAACGACCCCATCAGTCGTCCCGGAGCCAATACGGCATATGAGGGTATGAGACCGGATAGGAAGGGCCTGACAGTAGAGGAAACATTTTCGATGAGCCAGGAGCACAAAATATTGGAGGTGAGGAGGGGAGAAAGGGCGAATTACGGCGACCGAAGCGAGTCGCTGAATGAGTTGAAGCACGACATGACTTATTGCTAACTAACTTCGATCGTCGCTTCCCACACAACAGGTTCCTGCTTTAATGCTTGCTCCTCCTAGCCTTCCCGAGGTAAACGAGCACGTGGAAAGCGAGGCATTGTACCTTGACAGCATCACTGGGGCGCTTAGGGCCAGCAAGGGGCTAGAGAACTCAAAGTGGTTGGGCTCAGGGAAGGGCTCAGGGAAGGCAGACACGAAAAAAGCCACTAAGATCGACAGGAAGAGCGACGCCGGGGGCTTCACGGCCAAGGAGATTAGGATGGTTGTCAAGTTCATCGACAACATCGGCGATGGTGAGGGAGCCGGGGATGGGAGTATTACGCAGGATGAACTCGAGGCCGCCTTTCGGCGAGGGCGAAGGTCCCAGGCTAGTGCAGCCCAGGACAGCCAAGGGCAGGTCATGGTAAGGAGGTTTGAGAAAATGCTGGGGGATGCCATGACAAGCGTCGACGCGTGGTTTGCCGGTGTGGACAAGAATGCTGCCGGAAAGGGCGACGGCAAGCTCGGTACGTTGGAAATCAAGGCCGGAATAAAGAGCTTGGCGGACACGATTGTGGGGAAGCAGCAAAAATTCACGGAAGATGAACTTATTACCCTCATTCGTTACCTCGACCCAAGTGGAGACAACGAGCTGACACTCGATGAGATTAAGGAGGGCATTAAGCGCTCGAAGCAGACGCCCAAGGCCATAAGGGACGCGAGGAAGGCGGGGGCAATCATGTGTCGGATGACAGACTTCATGGACGAGAACAAAATGACAATTAAAAACTTGTTCCAGTTCATTGACAAGGACAGGAGCGGTCACATTGTGCTGGACGAACTTAGGGAGGGGTTAACTGAAATGTCGACCAGCGGGGCGGAGAAATTCGCCAAGAAAAAGGAGGGTTTGGTTGCGGCAAGGAAGAAGAAGGAGGAAGATAAGAAATTCAAGTACGACCAAGAGGTGAAGGGGAGGTTGATGAAGCTTAGTGAGACCGGGGCTATCACTGTCTTGATGGGTCTGGACGTTTACATGCACAAGTCGGGGCAAAGGATAATTGATTTATTTGGTAAGAGTGGGTTTGACAAGAGTGGCGACGGGGCTCTTGGCAGAAAGGAATTCTTCAAAATGCTACAAGCCATCGGAATCAAGTGCAACAAGACCGAGGTGAAGGCGTTGATAAACATTATCGACGATTCGGGGGATGGGGAGATCGAGGCTTATGAGCTGGAGAAGATTGTCAGGAGGTACAGGATCGACAACATTCACATCCGCGAGCAGGAGCACGCGAAGAAGATGCATCTATGGAAGAAGAAGCAGGACAGGGCAAAAAAGGTCCCAGAGATTGAAGAGGGAGAGAACGACTTCGTCAGGATGATGAAGGAACAGGCATCCCTGAGGGATGGGCTAATGAAGGACTTGAAGAGGAAGGATGAGGACGAGAGGGCAAGGGTTGAGAGGGAAAAAGCAAAGAGAGCAAGCGCCATTGGATTGCCGTCTATCCCGAAATTGAAAAAGAAGAGAGGAGTCACAAGTGGGAGTGTTTTAGACGGAAGTTGGCTGCACAGTTTTGACAGGAGCTTGAGGAGTCATATAAGGAAATTAGACAAATAAATAGGGGGACGGGGGGGGAGGGAGGAGGGAGGAACGAGCGGGAGGAGCGGAACGACGACCTAATAACCTCATCAACCCTGTGTATAAAAAGGATATGTTTGTCACTTAACTTACTTACTTTTGCTCCCAAACTTATAAGAGAAACGAAAAACCAAAGGCCTATTTGAATAGTGCTTGGTTCGATAACCTTGTCATCACACCCGGCCTACCAAAGTACACAACTAGAGTTAACAAACTACGATGACCGCTTCTCAGCATGCTTTATTTGCAAGCTTTCCAACAACTGGTGGTAGCCTTGTTGTTCCTCTCCTCCTCCTGATCGCTTTTAGCATCCAGTTTCAGACCTCTCTAGCGATCGTCGATGGGATGACTCTTCGAATTGATGCCGGAAAGCTCACGAAACCAGATGGAAAACCTCAAGAGGTTGGGTTTTATGCATCAACAATCCAGAAAGTGGTAGATTCCATGTACCCGGAGGTAAACGAGGCGGATATTAGCAAGATCACGTACTTCAACGCCTCCAACTTGCGTTACCTTCTCCTGTCTGGAGGGGAGTACCTCGTTGATGAGCCCTTGCTCCTTCCATCCATGTTTGTCCTGAGCCTCGAGAAAGGGACTTCAATGGCGCTGGCACCCAACGCCACTGCTGCTCCAACCTCTTCGGACGACGACTCTTCCCTTCCCTCTCTCGTTGGCTTAGTTGACGTTTCATTCTCAGCCGTCATCGGGGGGACCTTTGATGCAAGGGGTCACGAGGATGGCTGGGAGTGCATCCGAATTCTCAACGGCGCCCACAACTCGATCAGGAATGTGAAAGCGATTTCCCACGTCAATGAGGCGTGGAAGTCCACCGTTACGATTCGTGGCGGTTCAAGGCACGAACTGGCAAAGTCTACAGTCGATGGGGAAGACGTTGCAGGAAGATGTGTGTGGACAATAGCAACAAGTGCTGCACTCATCCACGACAATATCATCACCAGGTGCGTGGGCCACGCGCTTGACTTTGACGCCTACACCTCTGGCTCGACTGCGTACTCCAATGTGGTCGAATACAACACCGGGGGGGAGTACGGGCAAGGCATCTTTGTTGAGGAGACGGCGAGCGGAAACTTCATTTTTAACAACAGTGTAAGCCATAACACGAACGGGATTGAGCTATACTCCCTGACGGTTGGACCGGTGACAGGCAATATAATTGCGAACAACAGGGTCGTGAAGAACTTGAAGAAGGGCATAAGTAGCGGGGGGGGGAATGCGGATGCGAGCAACCACGCAGATAGCAACATATTCGTGGGGAACAAGGCGAGTGGGAATGGGGAAGGCGACCTTTGGGTCAACCATGGTCACATCCAGAATGATTTCTGGGTGAGCAACGAGGGGGAATGGGTTATGGACGGGGGAGATCTGATGAGCAGCAAGAACGTGAGTGTATTTGACCCATAGGATCATCAATCAATCATCGGTTTTTCCATTAACATTTGTTTTTCTTTTTTGTGAGGCCGTTCCCGTAGTCCTCAGAAAACTAGACGTAGAGGAAGAGGTTGAGGAAGAGGAAGAGGAAGAGGAAGAGGAAGAGGAAGAGCAAAGATGGAAAAGTTTGAAATCTCAAGTGACGACAAAAATAAGGGATCTCGCTTGAAAATTCATCCCAGGGTGATGGCTATTAGTATCTTTGGCTCTCTTCTCCTGCTCCTTGGCTGGATTTCATCAATTGGGGGATCATCATCTTCGGAGAGAATTGGTGAAACTACAGTTTCGGTGGATGGGACGTCCTCTAAGCCGATCGACACTATCAGTTCGGCTATTGTTACAAATGGAGGGAGCTATAAGCTGATATCGACGCACAGCCATGATATTAACTCCTTCACACAAGGGTTGGTTTTCTCCTCTCATGATGAGTCCCTTGTTATAGAGTCTGCAGGGTTGTACGGGAAGTCAGACGTCAGGATAGTGAAGTACGATACGGGAGAGGTTGTAAAGAAGACCGCAATTGACGGCAAGTACTTTGCCGAGGGCGTCCATTTAAGTGAGGATGGGGTGTTGTACATGCTCACCTGGAAGGAGAGGACGTGTCTAGCGTTCGACGGGGCGACGCTGGAGAAGAGGGAGGACTTGAGCTTTAAGTATCAGACCCACACGGGGGAGGGATGGGGCATCACGGGGGATGGGGAGGGGAATTTGTATGTCAGGTGGGTGAGGGGCGATGAACCTCCGGCCTCTCCTGAAGATCAATGTTCGACAAGTGACAAGGCTCACCCCTCCTCCCCCCCCCCCTCCCCGCAGCGATGGCAGCAATTTCATCTTCGTGTGGGATTCCGTCACAAAGACCGAGCTCCGGCGCATGGAAGTTCGCACGTCCCAAGGAAGACCCGTCCGTTTCCTCAACGAGCTTGAATGGTACCATGGCGACATCCTCGCGAACGTTTGGTACAGCGACGTGATTGTGAGGATCGACGTGGAGACTGGCATCGTCAAGCACATCTACGACCTTAAGAAGCTCTACCCCAAGAAGGACAGGAATGAGGAGGCAGATTGCTTAAACGGGATCGCGAAGATGAAGGGCAGCGACGACCTCTTTGTGACGGGGAAACAATTCAACAAGGGCTTCAGAATAAGATTAGATCCCGAGTAATGTGGATGCACCACGTAATTATGTTGTTTGTTAAACCCAATTTTCTCAGAAATACAATTCAACAGTATGTTACAACACCGGATATAAACCCCCACCTCCTACTCCATCCAACCTACGATGTCCCCGTTCATAACCCTATGACTCTCGTCGCACTGTTCCCCATTACAGACGAACTTCCTCTTCCCCTCGCCTTCGCTTATCCTCTCAACCGCGTCCTTGACCGTGCTTCCCTTTGGCAATCTACACAAATCCCCCTCGTCTCCCCCGTTTACAAAGACAAAAACGCTCTCCCTGAGCAGCGCGTTCTTGTCTAGCCTCAGCGCGTCCAAGTACGGCTCCCTGATCTTATTTTGTTCGCCCTCCTCCACCCCCTCCCGTTTCTCCACCTCTTTCCCCCCCCCCCCGACCTTCTCGTCGTACTCCCTGACGCCCCTCAAGAACGCCCCCATCGGTCCCACCTCTTTCTCCATCACCACCTCGTCCTCTCCCCCAGCTTTGTAAGCCCAGTGCGCGGCCAGCCCGTACTCCGCAATCTTGTGCATGTCCTCGCTGCGAACCTGGACCTCGAAGGGCCAGTTCTTCCCGTGCCAACGAACGCTGTACGTAGCGTGGAGGCTCTGGTAGCCGTTATCTTTAGGATGCATGATATAGTCCTTCGCCTTCTGTGGGTTGACCTTGGGGTACTTCTGCAATACCTTCTCCTGCGCGTAGTAGCAAAGCGCAGTTTCCCTCGCTCTCGTGACGCTCGGCTCCTCGCCCTCCTTCGGCCTGGCCTTGATTATTATCCGCATTGCGACAGCGTCGGGTACGTCGCTCATACTAGGCTCGCCGTTGCTCAGTTTAACCATTTTCTTCCACAGCGAAAATGGCTCTTTTTTCCTCGCCGTCACTGTGACGGAGGAGATCTCCGAAATGAAAACGTCGTCCTCGAAGAGTATTTTCTTGACTCCCTTCTGAACCTCCTCGAGAACCTGGGAAAGTCCCTCGCCTAAGTCCGCTTCGTCGAGCATCTCCATGACTAATTTGTTCTGCTTCGGGTAAACCGCCCTGAAAGCCGCCTCATCGAGCTCAGTTTTTATCCGATGCATTCCTAATCTTTTTGCTAAGGGAGAAAACAGGTGCATCGCCTCCCTCGCTCCCTTCACATACTCCTTCCTTCTCGCGACGGTGGGGTGGGCTTCGTGTACCCTCTCCAGCAACCTTAACCTGTAAAGGCACCCGCTCACCCGAATGGCGAGGGCTCTCCAGTCGGTCGTTGTCGCCAGTAGAAGGCTCCTCCTTGAGTTGTTCTGGGAAGGCTGTCCTTGGACCGAGGATGCGATGACTTCCACCCTCCTCAGCCTCGCTGCGCTCACGGCGATGGAAGCCGGCTCAGTGCCGAAGCGCTCTATGCCTGTGCCAGCGAGGTGCTGGAGGAACTCTGACTCAAGGGCCTCCGCGTCCACCCGGTCCGTGTTGTGGAAGCGGAGATTTCTGCTATTTGTCAGGAGCGTGTTGACGGACGACGCGTAGTGGAAGGCCGCGCCTATAAGTGTGTCTGCGTTCATCTCCGAGAGAGCAAGGATCTGGAGGAACTCGGTGCAACCCACAGCAATCCTGGCCGTGTCGTGAGGGGAGGTTGAGAGAGGGGAGTACTTGGAGGCCTGAAGTATCGCCTCTACGACCTTGGCAGTAGAGTCTGAGCACAAGTAGCTGGACATTTGATCCTCGAGAGAGGCGAGGGATTCTGTGACATCCTTCTTGGTGGGGGAGAAGAAGAGCTCTGTGGACGCCGAGGAGGTTGTTCCTGTCTCGAGCGAGTAAGGGAGGAATCCCATGGACGTTAGGATCATCTGTGGATGTAGGAAGTGGGGTGAGAAATGACCAACTAATTCTCCTGGCAAGTGTTTCTCTCCCGCCTCCCCATGTTTCAAATTCCCACGTGCGAGTTACTCACCGTATCGCCACCAGTGGTGTCTCCAACGTCTACCAATTTAGGAGTAGGAGTTTTGATCGTCGGGGACGTGTGTGTAGCGATGTTTGGGAGGAATTCTTTTCGGAATTCTTTCGGTATGTCAATCGTGTCTAAATGCTCGCCTTCTGAGCGATATTTCAAAATGAATCTGGTCCTCTCCGAGTAATCTACTAGTATTAAAGGCTGTGATACGAAAGCATGCGCTGTTGATGCTCCCAGGAGGAGCAAGAGAAAACCTTTTCTTGCCAGCTGCTGCATGAGAGAGAACTTTGCAATAAGTTTTTCACCACGCACTTATACGACACGCAATATCTCCAACCGTCTGTTGACGAACGAAAAATTCTATCTGATACGATAATTAATAACCAATTAGCGGTTTATTGTCCTGTTTGGCAAATTGAACCAAGGTGACAAGCCTTCTTCAATCGATTCTCAAATTCTTATCCGAATCTCTCTCTTCAATTCTGAGGTATTGAAAACCCAAATATGACTTCACCTTCCTGAGGCTCGTTACTTGAATAAAATTACAGTCCTCTCAACTTTTCAACGTTACACTAGAAAAGATAAATATTATCTCGCTATTCAAGAGCAGAGACGCTTAAAATCCTCATTTTTTTCAACTTTCGGCCTTTACGCACCTCCCCCCGCGCCTCTAATCATCATTATCCCACCCATTCTACCCCCACCCTTCCCAAACAAATACCCAAATATCCACCCTCCCCGTACCCCTTCCCTCTTCTACCCACAGTAACCAACTCCACCCCTGGTTTTCGAAGCCCAAATCCTTTTAGGCCCAAGCCCTTGGAATTCTCCTATGGTGAGACCTTCGCCCCTCCCTCCTCCCCCCACGCAACCCCGCCGTACCTCCTCCTTTCCCTCTGCCTCCCCGATCCTCCCCACTCCCTTCCCAAGTCAAATCAACCCACACCCCCACCTCCGCCCGCTTCCTCTCTCTCCTATCCTTAAACCTTACTCATCCATGTATGAACTTACCCTCCGTGTCCCATCGCCCCCCCTGCTAATCCCCCCCACTCCCCGCACCTTCTACCCCCCCCTCCTCCCCTCCCTCCCAGATTGAGTTCCTCTTCCTAATCTCCCGTCAGGGCAAGACCCGGTTAACTAAATGGTACGGTCAGTACACCGTCTCCGAGCGCGCCCGCGCCGTCCGCGACGTCACCAACCTGGTCCTCTCCAGACCCCCCAAGCAGTGCGCGTTCATAGAGTGGAAGGACAAGAAGATTATCTACAAGAGGTACGCGAGCCTGTTCTTTGTGGCGGCGATTGGGAACGGGGACAACGAGCTCATCACCCTGGAGAAGATACACCTCTTCGTAGAGATTTTGGACAGGTGAGGAGGGGAGGAGAGGGGGGGAGGGGTGGGGAGAGGGGGGGGATAGGGGTGGGAAAGAGAGACTGACTCCACCCATCGACGACTTCACCCATCCCCGCTCAGATACTTCGGTAACGTGTGCGAGCTGGATATAATCTTCAACTTCCACCGCGCCTACCACATTCTGGACGAGCTAATGATCGGCGGCTACATCCAGGACACTAGCAAGAAGGAGGTGCTCAAGAGCTGCGGGACCATGGACGACATGATGGACGACGAGAAGGAGGGAGGGGCAGGGGGGAGTGGGAGAAGGAACAGCAGCAAGAAGTAGAAGGGGAAGGTAGCGGAGGGAACAACGATTCATGTAATAAGCGGAAGCGCTTTTCTTCATAGAAAACATACAACACCTTTTACGCTGCCCCCGCCCCTACATCACATCTTCAACCACTATCTCCCCCCTTGCCCCCATGAAAGGGTCGTTCATAGTGCTGAAGTCCTCTGGCCTCTCATACTGAGAAACCCCGCTGTCCACGTTGAAATAGTAAAAACTACTGGTATCTTGGTCCCAGTACTTTCCCCACCCCTCCCACAGCTCCTCCGCGGGTTCCTCGTCCTCATCCGGAATCTTGGCCCTCCCCGCCAACACCTTAACCTCCTCCTTTTTCTCCTCCCCCCCCCCCCCCCCTCCCCCCCCCCCCTCCTCCTCCCCCCCCTCCCCATCCCAATCGTCAGTAAACACCGCCTTCAACTCCTCCGGCTTATCGTATGTGCTGATGTGCTTCATCCTATTGTGGTAGAAGAACTTCTCCCCCTCCTCGTCCAAGTAAATCTCCCAGTCCCCCACGTTCTTGTAAGGCTTCCTTGCCGGGTACACCCTCAGCCTCCACCCCGAGAACTCGTCCTGCTCGATCTCGCTCGGCCAAGTGCTCGGGAACTCCCCATCACCATAGTCTACCCTCTTCTCGTAGTAGTCGTAAAGGTTCCTGAATGAGTGCTTCGCCCTCTTACCCCCGAAGTGCACGCTGTCCCAGCACTGGTGGCAGTAGAACTCCTTGCAGTTGGCACACTCGAGCCGGGCCTCGTAGAACTCGCAGTTGTTGCAGATGGGGCGCTTCATCAAATCCAGCAGGTCCTGGGGCTTCCTGTACCTGATCTCCCCGGAGATCTGGTTGTAATAGAACTTGCGATTCTCCTGAGGGGGAAGCAGCGAAGCGACGGCCGAAAGATGTCAGCAATAAGACAGCAAGTACTCCAACAATTAAATCATGCATACCCACCTCGTCGCTCCACATCTCCTTCCACCTAGACTTCCTCTGCCACATTCTCTCCCTCGCCAAATCCCTCCCCCCTTTGCCCCTCCAGGCAGCCGCAATAATCGTACTACCCCAGTTCTCCAAATCCGCCATCCTCCTCAGTTGCGCCAAGTACTGCTTCTTCAGCTCCGCGGCCTCCCTCCTCGCAATTACTCCTCTCCACCACCTCTGCAACATGCCTGCCATTTTCTGCCTCTCCCTGACCATCCTCTTCTTCTCCTCCTTCATCATCTCGATCAGCTTCTGGGCCGCCTTCCTCCTCCAGGCCCTCTGCATGATTAGTGCCGCCTTGCTCTCCTGCTCGGCGAGCCAAATCTGCCTCTTGGTCTCAACCTCCAGCCACGCCAGCCTCGCCCTCCAGCAGCTCTGCACGTAAGTCGCCGCCACGATGCTCTCCTTCCTGTCACGAACCTTATTACTCAGCACCGTCCTGCACCTATAACTTCTATACCTGACCTGGATCTTGGTTGCGCTTCCCATCCTCATCTCCCAATCCTCCCTATTCCTCACCCTCTGCCTCTCCACGTCTCTCTTTGCCACATAAATCCTCCAAACGGCTTGGATTAGCCAGCACTTGTTCCACCTAAGCCTCTCCAGCGCAAGCTTGGCGTCCTTCCTCCTCTCGAACTCCAACTGAGCCAGGTGGTACCTGCAAATCTTTTGAATCTGCGATGAGCGAAGTGAATCGCGAGAGGGTTTGGGACGATGGGTTAGAAGAATTTACGATTGTGGGCATGCGCTTTTTCTTTCCGTCAGTAGTCGTTGCTCCGCTCCTCCTGCAGCTCGATCCTTGCTCCACTCCACCTCACCTGCACGCTCGCCTTGCTCTGCAGCTCCAGAATATAGTACCTCTGCTTCCTTGTCGTCTCAAAATGCCTCCTCCCCATGACCCCCCTCCACATCCGTTGGATCTCGGTGACGGCCATGTTTGCCCCTTCCAACCACGACGCGTTTCTCTTCTCCCTCAGCCACCTCCTTGCCTTCCACGCCTGGAACATGTGTTGGATTCTGGTCGCCATGGCAGCCCTCATGTCATTATGTCGCTTCACCCTCTGGGCCCTCACCCTGCCCGTCCTTCCTCTCCACCTCGCCTGGCAGAGCCTCGCAGCCTTCTCTTTGCAGAACTCCTGCTTCTTCACCCAAGCGTATTGCCTGTCCTTCCTTGCCCTATAAACCGACTGAAGTTTCGTCGCCGACCTGTACAGCAATCCGTAGTCGTCAATTACCATCCTATCAGTCGCCCTACTCAACGGCCACATGCCGAAGAAGCTGTTGCAAGGGGGGGGAGAAGGAATTAGTTGCAGCCATTAGGAGTGAGTTGCGGCCCTCTTCCTCTTCTATCATACGACCCTTTCCACGGATTGCTTCGTTCGCCACTCAATCTCACCTGTCGTTCCACTTCATTGTACTGTACTTATACCTGTCCTTCAAAGCATTCAGACTCCCCCTTGTGCACCTTGTGCCCTTCAAGGACAATGTCACAATCGTCGTCTCATCCACCGAGTTTTTCAACCCATCAGCAATCCAGTTCAAAGCAGTATTGCCAATCTTGGAACACCCCGTCAAATAAAGCGCCGAAATCCCCGGCCAGTATCTTGCCTCGCAGAACGGGATCAAATCTGTGTCTTCCAAACCCTTACAGCCCGTCAAATCAACTCGCCTCAAGTTCTTGCAGTGGGACAGCCCCCTCATAGTCCCGACCCCGATATTGTCGCATTCGGTCAAGATAATGCTATTTAGCCTCGTCCACTTCTTCAAGCACCTACTCATCATCGGATCGCTGACGCAATCCCCACAGAAAGCCAGACTCAAACTCTTAACCTTGCTCATGCTCTCCGCCAAAAAACTCATTCCCTTGGCCGTCAAATTCACGCACCCGCTAAGACAGAGAGTCTCAATATTTACTAGCATACTCAAACTCTTGAGCGCCGTCGTGCTGACCTGAAAACATCCAGTAAGGTTGAGCGAAACCAGCGACGTGGCGCAGGGTGACCTTGAGATGGGCGAAGGAAGCGAAGGGGTTAAGATTAGGGACGCAAAATGACAGTCGCCGCTTCGCCCCTTTCCGCTTCGCTCCTCCTACCACCCCTCATCTCACCTGCCCAACGCCTGCAATCCCTCGAAGCCAAAGTCCCTTTTCATTCCGTCGCTCAAAAGGAACATTCCTCCACAATTCAACACCTTCAACTTGTTGCACCCAGCCACCAGGAACCTCAGCCCGACATCCGTAACCTTCTTCAAGTGAGCCAAGACGCAGTGGTTCAAGTCGGGGCAGCCCTCGCCCAGGCATCTCATCCCTCCGTTGGTGACCTTGCTGCAATTCGTCAGGTCAATCCACTCCAGCCCAGGGCAGCCCTTTGCAAGCCACGAAAGACCTGCGTCGGTGACCATCTCGCAACCGTTGAGGTTCAACTTTCTAAGCACACTGCACCGTTCACCTAGCGCCAAAAGGCATACATCAGTGATTTTAAATTGCAGCTCGCTCCTGCTCAAGTCCAGTTCCTCCAGCATTGGGCAGCCCTGGCTCACGGCTAGGACTCCAACATCGCTGACCTGCTTGCACTCCTTGAGGTTGAGTTTTCGGAGGACGTTGCACTTTTCAGCCATGCACTTAACTTCGTGGTCGCCGAGCTTACTGCAGTGGCTCAGGTCGAACTCCTCAAGCTGCCTGCAGCCGTCGAAAATGTTCAGAAGTACCCAGCTCGGGATTTGCCTGCATCCCGAAAGTTTGAGGGTCGTCAACATTCTGCAGCATTGGCCAATCACGGAGAAGCCAGGGCCCGCGATCCCCATGCAACCGCTCAGGTTAAGCTCCCTGATGTGCACGCAGCCCATGGCAAGGGCCCTCAAGCCCACGTCCGTCACCTTGTAAGCCCCCTCCAAGCTCACAGTTTTAAGGGTGATGCAAACATCCGCGATGGCCTTCACTCCTGTGTCAGTCACTTGCTCCGAGCCAGTGATGTCTAAGGAGAGCAATCCCGTCTTCTTCATTTGGTTCTGCGAGGTCATGACCGAGCGGTTAGGGTTAGCACACAGGCACTATTAGGACCATACAACTTTCTAGAAACTCGCTTCACTTGTCGCAATCGCGCTTCGCTCGCTGCCCCCTCACCTCCCACTTGACCTTCTCGGCCGCAGCCTTTTGCGCCAGGTAAGATTCCTCCTCCAAGTTTTGCTCCTCGGCACTAGGCCCGGTTTCCCCGCCGATGCTCTCAGCCAGCGTCATTTCTAGCCTCGTCATCTTTTTGACCTCAACTTCCTTCACCTCCACCTCCTCCTCGGGCTCGAAAGCCAACTGATCGAGCTGAGCCAGCTCCTCCTCCAAGGTTAACTTCTTCGTTACTCCCTTCTCCTTATCATCCAAGTCCTTCCGAACCCTATCGTACGTCAGCGCCGCGATATTCCTGAGTGAATTGTCTGTGATAACGAGGGACCACTTGCCTAGCTTCAAATGCGAGCCCTCACAGAGCTCTTTCGGCAAGTCATCATAAGACAAACCCACAGTATGCTCATATTTTTTGACTTCATTGAGAATAGACGCGACCTCCCCGGTTGAGTCCCATGCATTTGAGCCTCTCTTCCCCTCCGGGGCCTTCTGGCTGTTGGACTCCATTTCCTTGGCCAATCTATCAGCACTGCGATTCGGAGGCTCAAGAAAGCGCTGGTTGCGTCAACACAGCCGGCAAGGTCCGCAAAAAGCCAAGGCAATCGTAAAGGGGCGAAAGCCTAAAACCAGCCCAAAACACAAGCGGTTAATGTTTCATTATTCGGTCCCCAGCAAATCCTCAAGCCAACCTGCACTGGAAAGCCTGAGATGTCGGACGACGGAGCCGAAGTGGAAATAAGGACCTGGAATGGTTGGGAAGAGTACTACGACGAGAACGTTGGTACCTACTACTATGTTAACAATGAAAAAACAACCTGGGAGCGCCCTGATGGTTTCCCAGAGCTTCAGGAGGAGGCTGGAGCCGGTGAGGAGGCTGACGAAGATGACCAGGATGGAGACAGTGGGAATGATGAGTGGGCCGACGCCGAGAGCGAAGAGGAGGTGGAGGAGGGGAAAGTGGACAAGCCCAGTCGCAGCCGCTTCATGAGTGCCTCGGAGGAATTGGAGGATCATGGGGTTGGTGGTGGGCAACAACAGCTCCCGCCTGAGTGGAAGAGGGCGTACCACGAGGGTACGCTTTATTACTACAACGAATCAACCGATGAGACTTCATGGGAGTTCCCGACAGGGAAGTTGGAGAATATAGAAGAGGAAGGTGTCGAGAACGAGAAGGAGGCTGAGGCAGAAGACGAGGAGGAGGAGGAGGAGAGGGTAAATAAGGGGGAAGAGAAGGAAGCAAACCACAACAAAGAGAAGAAAAAGAAGGTGAGAATAGACACGGGAAGCAAAGGCGATAATTCAAATATCTAACGCAACCCTCACGCAGAACTCAAAAAGTCACATTAGCGATGCCACTGCAAATTACGTTCGTCGCCCAAAGTCGACGATGACCACGGAAGACAGATTTAACGAGATACAAAATATTTTTCCAGGGACCTCGTCGCCAACACCTTTCTTTGCAGCAGGAGAAGGGACAGGAGGAGGAGGAGGAGGAGGAGGAGGCGAAGATGACAAGAACGATGCAGGCGCCGAAGAATCGAGGGATGACTCGTCTCTGCCCACGCAGTCATCGTCAAAGTATCTCCCCAGCCCAGCCAGTAGCGATTCAAAGAGCGACCACAATACAGCCGCGACGCACAAGGCAGAGGAGCTGCTTACTAAGCCTAGGGGAAAGAAAGCCGAAAACATCCCTGGAAGCCCGAGCCAGGTGCCCGAGGAAAATGCCGAGAAGTCCTCCCCAGAATCGACCAAAACAAAGAGAAAGCTAAAAAGGCACAAGAGCCAGTTCTTGCTACCCGAAGTATCCACAGAGGGAGACAAGGCTGTGGCCAGCAAGCTGCAGATCTCCCCTGACCACGTGGCTAACCTTCGCTATCTCCAGACCTCAGTCAAAGATTATGTTGCGTTTCTCAAGGGAGATGCCAAGTTCCCTCCAGACTTGACTTTTCACGACTTCAAGGGCCCAAGTTTGCAGATGACCAAGTTTTCGGCCAAGGGGACGGAGTATCCTAGGCGCCTCAACATGTTCGAGCAGGAGCTGAGCAGACAGCTCAGGATTGCACAGAGGGAGAGGGACGAGTACAGCAAGGCTATGAGCCTGCACAGGCCCCCCACGAAGGCGGAAATGAAGAAAATGAAGCCCAAAGGTTTCCACCCCCAAAATAGTAGCGACCCGCTCCAGTGGATTAAGGCGATGCGTCATATTGTGGCGGAAAGGGACAGCGAGGAACACGTGATTGGACTCTTACTGAAAGATAAAGATAAGAAGTCCGCAATCTGCACCAACATGAAGGACTCATGCGAGGAGTTAAACCAAATTGTTGATAAGGTCATGAAGTCCATAAAGACGGAAAGGGCTGAGAAGGTTGAGCAGAAGGAAAGCACCGAGGAGCTGACGAAGCTGAGGGAGGAGAACCTGAATCTCAAGACAAACCTCGAGATGATGACCTACGACCTAGCCGAGTTCGACGAGCTTAGCCTGGAGACTCAAATGCTCAGAGAAGGGCAGTTCAGGGCGGAGAAGAGGATAAAGGAGTACAAGGAAGAGGTGAGAATGGACAAAAGAGTTAGTCAAAACAACTACTCTAACTCATTAACGCAACCCTTACCTCGTGATTCGCTTCGCTTATCGTAGATAATGGCAACGAGGCGGGAAACGTTAGACTGGAAAAAGCAAATGGACAATCTGAAGGAGGAGCAAGCGAAGGAGATAGAGAAGATTCATCTGGATGCATTGCACCAGTTAGCCGAGAAGGACAACGGGGAGTCCAAGATCGAGGTCCTAAATAGGGAGAACGAAAGATTGAATGAGGATCTACAGAACCGAATCACGGAGAACACGCACCTGAGCGAGAGGATTGCGGCGGCGATGGAGGACTTGGCGAAACAAAGGTGAGGTGGGGCGAGGCAGAGCGAGGAGCAAAGTCAACCTACCCTCTCGTCCCTAAGTCTAACCCGTTTTTGCGGTTTGTTTCACTCACTCTATTCGTAAAGGCTCGCGTACGAGGAGGTTGCTGAGGAGGGGGTCAAGGCAATGAGGGAGAAGGAGAGGGCTGTGTCGGAGAACAAGGAACTCGTGGAAAGGATGGAGCAGATGCAGGACTCATATAACAAGGCGAGCCTGTTCATGGTTAAGGAGCAGTATTTGTCTCAGCAGGTCAAGGTGTTGAATGGGGAGGTGAAAATGCTTAGCGAGAATAAGGAGAAGTTGCTGAAGGACAGGAACTTGCTGAGGAGGACAGTTAAGGAGAAGGAGGGAGAGCTCCAGTTCGTGAAGAGCGACTTCGAGAACTACAAGAGCCTGAGCGAGGGCCAGGGGAACACTAGGGGGGCTTTGATTAATGCGCGGGCGATCAATAAGGAGTTGATGGCGGAGTTGGAGGAGGTCAAGGATAAGCTGAGTGCAATGAAGGGCCTTGAAGAAAAGGTTGCGAAGCTTGAGAAGGAGAAGGCCGCCCTGGAGAGTAGCAGCGACCAGGCCAATGTGGCGTACTGGGAGAATAGGGTGTCTCACTTGTCAGGGCTGGTTGCCGCTTACGAGCACGAGGAGGTGGCCGACTCCTTCTCAAGCTTCGCAAACAGCGATTACGCCGAGATTACGAGAGACGCCATTAAGAAGAAGAGGGAAGGTGTGGATGGATGGAAGAAGAAGGAGGAGGGTGTAGGGGGAGGGGGGGGGGGCAGAAAAGGGTTCGAGGAACTGGAAATTCAGCAGGAGTCAAAGAAGGCGAAGGAAATGATCGAGAAGTTAAGATCGGAGATTCGTACATTGCAAAATGAAGGAGTTGATATGGGGGATAAGTTGGAGAAAGGCAATCGCCTAAGCAAGGGCCTGCATTCACAAATCTCGAACTTGCAGGCGGAACTCGCCGCGGCCAAGGAGGCGGAGAGCAGAGCGCAGGATGGGAAGAAGGAGTTGGTAGAGGCCGTAAGGAGCGCAATATTAGGGACAAGCAACGACATGGGGGAAAAATTGATCGCGTTAGCGGAGATACCTACGTTGTGAATTGAGGAGGGGAGGGGGGGTGGGGGTGGGTAGAAATATACAAAGGTTGTAAAGAAACACAACATATAGTAAAATACATTACAAAAATTATGTTACTAGCTTGCCTAATCTCATCGTCCTGCCCAACTCAAACTTAATCCAGCTTCGTAAGCGTACCAGCAACTCCCAACTTACGGGGCGGAGCCTTCGCTCCCTCCAGTTCCTTCTCGGGAATTCCGAACCACACAGCCGCAACGAGCTCCTCGCCCTCCCCGGCTTTGACGGTCCCGAGGATGGCTTCAGGAGGACTTCCGAGAGCTCCCGTCATCCATTTGGAGCCGACTCCTTCTCCCGCGAGAGAGGTCATGAAGTTCTGTACGGCGCAGGAGACGGCGCTCAAGTCCTCGAGCCAGAGCTTGGAGTGCTTCTCGTTTTCGCTCTTCATGGTGACGACGAGCCAGTTGGGGACCTTCTCGAACATCTTGGTCTTCTCGGGGTTGAGGTTGCAGAGCGAGGCAGTCGTCTGCGGGCCAGGGATGTAGAATCTCCAGGGCTCCGACATGAAATGGTTCGGCGCGAGGATGGCGGCCTCTAGCGCGGCGTCGACCACGGTCGAGTCAACGGGAGCGTCGGTGAAGCGAGCGACGGAGCGGCGAAGGGTCGCCGGGTTTGTGAAGGCCAGAGAGTTGACACTGCTGGCGATCAAGGCCGAGATGAAGAGGAGAGAGCGGATCATTGTACTTAATGAGCTGTGAGCGTGCGAGTGTGTTAAGGTAAGAGACGGATTTCGATGCTTTGGACAAATGCTCGAAGTCTGAGTCGCAGCTGGTGTCGGCCAAAAGGCCAGATCCCTTCTCTTCGTGCTCCGCATCGCTCATCATCAACGGTGAGTGCTTTGACACCATTAAAATTCGGTAGCTGTGGCGCTTGGGAACACATCCTCGACGAAGGACTCACTTTTTTTCACCAAATACACTTCCAGGAGGATCCTTATTCCTCAAAATCCTCAGAAGTTTCTCTCCCGAAATTAATAATAATTAATTTCGTTTGGCTTCGCCTCTCGATAACCCCAAACTCCGTAAAAAGGTGCGTCTCAAAGAAGAAAAGATCCAGCGGCCGGCTACCGTTTTACCCTCAGCCAACCCTCTTCCTCGAGTTCCTTCTCCTTCCGTATCGCTCTCTGCGCCCTTTCGTTGCTTTCCTCAAGTTGTTTTTCAATGTGAACTCTCTCAGGTACTTGTGTCCTGAATATCTTAGCCATGCACTACAGCCCAGGAGAGAGAGTTAGAACAAAATTTCCTCCTTGCCTTTCTTGCATTCTTCCCCCCTCCCCCCTCCCCCCCTCTCACCTCGTCTATTGTTCTCTGCGGCGGGTGCAGTATAACCCCCTTCCAAGTGTCCATGCTCCTCTCCCCCTTCACGTACTGGTTGCTCGCCATCTCCCCGTCCCCCATCTCGAACGTCGCGAACCTCCTAGGGTCCACGTTCCCCACGAGAGTTGGTATGGGCCGGAGATCCCAGTCGGAAGAGGAACGGAAGGAGGAATATATGAAGCAGGAAGCGGAACAGGGGACCATGAGGGTAAGAGAAGCGAAGAAAAAGAGGACTGACTCACGGAAGCAAGCCCACGCCTATTTGCGTGCGTGGGGAGGGGGGGGTGGGGTGGGGTGGGGTG
>BRYA01000001.1:6697-25847 GCA_030267965.1 Triparma columacea | reverse complement strand
ATTAGCGTATCCCCCATCCCCCCCCAAAAATCTCTTTCTCTCCCCCCCCCCCCTTCCACGCGAAATAAGGTTCTCACCATAACCCCCATTCTCTCCCTCCCCCCGCACTTCCCCACCGCGGCAACTGTAAAAACCGCCGCTGAGGCCCCGTAAACAGCCGCCCTTACCAAACCCTCAGCCACTGCCAATGGGGCCTCGCAGCAGAAAGCGTGGATGTAAACGAGGCAGGGGAACGTACAGATCAATGCACGAGACTCGTAATCCCAAACCTTACCTCCCCTCCCACCGTCACCGGGGGGACCGGAGATGTGGAGAGGTAACACGTCGACGTTTACAATACCTCCGTCACTCCTACGACCCCCAGAACAGTCGGGGGATAGGAGGGCGTTCTCATCGTCTGATAAATCAGACGTGGTCTCTGTATGCACACCCCCGAAATCGTACCCCTCCCCACCCCCCTGGCCACTTAGGGACAAACCTGCAGCAGCATCAGACGAACTCTCGGACTGAACGGAGTAACCTGTCATCTCTAAACCTAATTCAACCTCACCATCAACACTTGAAACTCCCCCGTTCCCGGCCCCCCTTGCTTGACCTTCTGTGATAGGGTCTGGGTCGTGGCACCATCTTGTCTCACCAGTTGTAGAATCGTATAGGAATACACGACCAGTATCACCATCCCTGTAACGGGAGAACGGCATATCTTACAAACACGCAACTAACTATATTATACACAAACTAACTCTTTGAGGAACACAAAGGAGGACCCGAGGAAGGGGGGGGGGGGGACTTTTTAAATGGTTGGATGAGGAGATTTAATACGGGGTTTGTTTGGCGGGATTATATAAAGGAGGATATTACGGGTGGAAGAAGGGATATATAAATTATGAAGAAGGAAGGAGAAGGGTGGGGAAGAATGGAAATTGAAAATAAAGGAGGAGTCTATTTCACAAGTTCAATTTATTTCCTACCCCCTCACCCCCGTCACGGGCCGCTCTTTCTCCCGCGGGAACCGAAGATTTTTCAGCACAGTGTACAGCTAACGCCTCACTTTTTCCTCGAGCACTGCCAAATTCCTTCAGTGTCTTCCACAAAAAGAGACTCTGTTGCCTTTGAAAAATATCATTTAGCGATATGGCAACCCAGATCCACCCCGAACAGGGAAGTGCATCGGATAAATCACTCGCCTCGTCGTCGCATTTCGTTGAAGGTGGTGCTCAGGACCCTGAACCAACCTCAGTCATGAAGATGTCCAGTCTCCCTTCAATGGTGAAAAAGATCCAAGACAACACCGAGTTGGTGATTGAGTTCTACAGAATCTTGGCTTCCACTCGAGGCACGCCAGCTTCGGAGCCTGTGTGCGATGTAGCTCTGGCTGCCATGACAGGGAGGGACCTTACAATACTTGTAGGAGCCCTCAATTACATGCTCAAGTACGAGGCGAATGAGGAGGACGCCGTGGCTAGGTTCGTAGAGACGCACGAGGCGATGAAGGATCTGAATGCAGCTTATCCTAGTTTCGAGAAGAGTTTGCAAGAGCAGAGTAAGAGATTGCTCGCGGATAAGCAGAAGTGGGCCAAGGTGAAACTGTTTGTGGCAGCGGCGCTGAGCATGGGGGACCTCTTTACTGACATCATGATGGTGATCCAATTTTTTGGGATGCAAGAGCCTGGGTTCGCGTGGGCCACACTGGCGAGCATCTTGGCCAACCTTGTCTTTCAAGCCATACTGGTACACTTTCAGAACAGGACGCTTCCATTGCGGACACGAATTTGGGAACAGGTGTATGTATGGACGCTGGTGAAGCCTGGAGTCGATGCTTGGAGAGTGGCTAGTGGAACCGAACATGAGGTTGGGAAAATGTATGATCCTTATTTAGAGATGGCAACTATTAAACTTCTTGAGATCGTTGCTGAGTCGATACCAGGAGCCTTGATCCAACTGTCAGCAATCTTAAGGGCTGGCTCGAAGACGACGAGTGCCGCTCTCTTTTCTTTTGTGTTTTGCATATTTGCTACTGCATTCACTTCAACGATGGTGAGCTACGATTTTGACATATCGCAGAGCAATCGGAAACATTCGCCCTTCTATTATGGATATACGCCGCGTAATTTGATTGGAAAGGCAAAGGTTTTCCTGTCCCTATTCGCCCTTGCGAGTTTCAACTTGCTCGTGCGTACATATGCATGTATTCTGTTCTACATGGAGGGTGGGTTTACAGGGATATCTATCGTGTTATGTGCGGAGCTACTGCTTTACATACTGGTGAAGGCGCTAAGACGGGATCTCTGGTATTGGGCGCCTGTGTATGGATTTAGTGGATACGTGATAACTGCAGCTACAAGAGTTCTTATTAAAATAGTCGTGGACTGGACTGCTTTGGTACAACTGCGTCATCCTAATGAAGTTGGTGGTGCATATTTCACCTTCAGTATATTCGTCACTATCACTGGTGGAATTATTGCTGCTCTTGGTTACGAAAAGAAGGCGGTCGAGGAAGTTTTGGGGGGTGATGAAATAATCAATCACGGAAATGAGAGTGTGGTCGAGGAAGTTTTGGAGGGTGATGAAATCAATCGTGGAAATGAGGGTGTGGGAATGGAGGAGAGCACTGTAGTCACGACAATGGTAATCGCTTGTGTTGGGACCATTCTTTCGTTCGGCACACTTCTACTATCCATGAACAAGGAATATGTACACACATTTATCGGCACGAAGACTAGTGATAAAGTGATTCAGGAAAAGTTCACAGACTTTGAGGAAGATGCTATCAGATTTCAGGTCCTCGCAAACAACAGGTATAAATGGGAGTACAAGATCGGACCCCAAGTCAAGTCCTGGTTAGACGAGCGCCTTCCCGTCTGGCTTGAGGATGAGCCCGAGTGGTTCGACGATCTCTGCAAGTCTCAAATCCCCGACGACTTCGTCTCCGACCCCGCCATCCTCGTCAGACTCCGCACGAATAACGTCAAGGCAATATTAGAAGAGCGGCGACGAAGCTCCGTGCTCGGGATACTGACGTCCAGTGCCGCTGTCCATGATGAGGTCGTGAATAGTGGGGGGTCTGTCGAAGAGCAGCAGGAGGCGAAGGAGTAACACGTAGTAGTATCATGTTTCAAATTGAACAAAGTGCTATTGAAATTATACACGCCCACTCCCCCCCCCCCCCACTTTCTCTCTCCCGTCTTCTTCTTCAACCTTAGCCTCCCGCGTTCGAGTACCCTGGAATCCTCTCGATCTTGCTGAAGTCCCACTCCTTATTACAAAGCGGGCAGACGCTCCTGGTCTTCAGCCACCTCTGGATGCAGTCCAGGTGGAAGACGTGGCTGCAGTTACCGAAGGCTATGCTGAGGCCGTTGGAGTTGTTGGGGCTGGGGTTCGCCTGGTACTCTATGGAAGGCTCGTTCAATGAGTTACGACAGATGGCACAAGTGTCGGCACAGATATCCCATGACCACATGGCGACAGCGTTCCACTTACGGATCTCGAATGTAGGACAGGGGGGACAGGCGGGGGAGGCGGCAGGGGCGGAGGACTTTGACTGGGGGGGGAAGGGGAGAGGGTTTTTGAGGGAGAGGGGGAGGGAACGGGTGTGGGTATTGGGGGGAGGGTTTTGAGGGTGGATTTGAGAGATTATGTTGATTTTTTATACATAAAGGTCGAGAAAATGGATATAAGAAAGGGATATTAGGATAATTATGTAGAAATAAGGTCCAGGAGAATGATTTTTTGAGATGGAGCCGAGAGGCTTCCGAGAAACGCTTGGCCAATTAATGGCATGAAACTGGACAAAATTGGGGATATTTGGGGTATAACGTGTAACTCACCTCTTCAACTTCCATGGAACTCATTTTAGGACGCAGACGGTGCAAATTGGGGGAGAGGGAAGAGGGGGGATGAGCTGGGATTGTGTTTTGGGGGAGGGGACAAAAAAGAAGGGGAAAAAACAGCTCTACTTCGTCTCTACCGTACCTCAGAATTCATTGAGGGCTTAAACTGTTAACGAAAGACGGTATAATAAATCCAGGGTCAAGGTTAGGTTACCAAAAGGACAGTATAAAAGATCCTCCCTCCATCTACGATGAGTGAATTAGACTTGGCTCATGGTGACTATAGTGATGACGATAGTGATGGTGATGGTGATGAGTATGGTGATGACTATAGTGATGACGATAGTGATGACTATGACGTCCCAGCTGGGTACTATCCCCTTCCCAAAACAGCAGTATACTCCGGAACAGAGAGCTTCAGATGGAATGATGAACTCACAGAAGTGACTTTTGCACAAGGAGTGACGACGATTGGCGATAACGCCTTCGTAGGATGCTCCTCCCTCACAGCCATCACCATCCCGGATGGAGTGACGACGATTGGCGAATGCGCCTTCTCTGGATGCTGGTCCCTCACAGCCATCACTATCTCGGACGGAGTGACGACGATTGGCAGAAGCGCCTTTGCTGGATGCTCCTCTTTCGCAGCCATCACAATCCCAGACGGAGTGACGATGATTGGAAATTCCGCCTTCTACGGATGCTCCTCCCTCACAGCCATCATCATCCCAGATGGAGTGATAACGATTGGCAACTGGGCCTTCTACGGATGCTCCTCCCTCACGTCTATCACCATCCCAGATGGAGTGATAACGATTGACACTTACGCCTTCAGGGGATGCTCCTCCCTCACGGCCATCACCATCCCGGAAGGAGTGACAATGATTGGCGAGGGCGCCTTCGAAGTATGCTCCTCCCTCACAGCCATCACCATCCCAATTGGAGTGACGACGATTCGTAATAGCGCCTTCGCAGGATGCTCCTCCCTCACGGCCATCACCATCCCGGACTCAGTTACGACAATTGGCGATGACGCCTTTTTAAATTGCGTAGCCCTGACGAAGCTCATTCTATCTCCCGCCGTTTCCATCGGTGAAGACTGCTTCTTGAACTGCACTGCCCTAATCGCTGCCGTCGCCTCTAAAAACATGCCGACTGTCTCTGACCTCCTCCATTACAGGTGGCACCGCAATGTCGCTGTGACGGAACGCGTCAACGCTCTGCTGTGCCTCAAGGGAACCTGGGATCACGTGGAGAATCACACCAGTGGAGAGGAGAAATCGGATAGTCTGAAGAGGAAACGAACGGACGAAGCTCCGCTTAGGTTAACCGAAACACGCGAGAAGATCCCGAAAGTTTTGTGGAGAGTAATTCTGGAGTTTCTCTAGTCTCTTTGCGCTTGATTAGTTGGATTTAAGGCTGTCCGAACTAAAGTTTGTTGGGTAAAAAAATAGAAATATTTGAGGGCGTCAAGTTCAATTCTTCAAAACAACCGCGTACTTTACACCGCCCTCTCCTCTGAATCGGACAAGAGCTGTGTAAATCGTAGTTTTTAGGGAAAAACACACACAGGTCTGGCCAGACCCACCCTCAGTGGAGGGAGAAATGGGGCAATAAATAAATCTATCAAAACAAAGGTAAGGCGGACAACAATGACAATGATGACCCTTGTTAAGGCTTTAAGTACTTGTAATTTGTCCTTCTTTGATTTTGTCTCCTATTCACGTCAAGGAGCCAAGTTATTTCCCCTTCAATCGAGGTCGAGTATTCGTGGGTTTTTTCCATGTCTTATTACCGTCTTATAGACGAGATAATACTACTTTGGGCCCTATTTCTGATGTTATTAGTGTCATATTGTGGTTGCTATCGGGCAGAGAACCGCTATTGATGCATCCTTGAGGGTCTCACTCTCCCTCTCCCTTGTTCTTTGTCAATCACACCACACTAACCCTCCTTATCCCGTCAATAATGTAGGAATTCGTATAGAATCAGTTTAAAATAGTTTAGGCTTTCAACTGTTACCGAAAAGACGGGTGAAAAGATCCTCTCAACCCCAGGACTCTCCCCTTCCCCAAAATGCCCAAAACAGCAGTATACTCCCCCAGAATAGAGAGCTTCATTAGAGGCGATGATGAACTCACAGAAGTGACTTTTGCACAAGGAGTGACGACGATTGGCGATAAAGCCTTCTGGGGATGCTCCTCCCTCATGGCCATCACCATCCCAATTGGAGTGACGACAATTGGCTTTGGCGCCTTCAGGGAATGCTCCTCCCTCACGGCCATCACAATCCCGGACTCAGTGACGAAGATTGGCAATGACGCCTTCCACGGATGCTCCTCCCTCACGGCCATCACAATCCCAGACGGAGTGACGACGATGAGTGAAGGCGCCTTTTGGGAATGCTCCTCCCTCACGGACATCACCATCCCGGACGGAGTGACGACAATTGGCGAACTCGCCTTCTCCAGATGCTCCTCCCTCACGGCCATCACCATCCCAGACGGAGTGACGTCGATTGGCGAATTAGCCTTCAGAAATTGCTCCTCCCTCACGGCCATCACCATCCCGGACTCAGTGACGACAATTAGCCAGGGCGCCCTCTCTGGATGTTCCTCCCTCACGGCCATCACCATCCCGGACTCAGTGACAACGATTAGCCAGGGCGCCTTCAGGGGATGCTCCTCCCTTACGGCCATCACCATCCCGGACAGAGTGACTATGATTGGCGAACGCGCCTTCTACGGATGCTCCTCCCTCACGGCCATCACCATCCCGGACGGAGTGACGAAGATTTACTATGGCGCCTTCAGGGGATGCTCCTCCCTTACGGCCATCACCATCCCGGACAGAGTGACTATGATTGGCGAAGGCGCCTTCTACGGATGCTCCTCCCTCACGGCCGTCACCATCCCAGTCGGAGTGACGAGGATTCTCCGTTCCGCCTTCCACGGATGCTCTGCCCTAATGAAACTCAGTCTATCTCCTGCCGTTTCCATCGGTGAAGACTGCTTCTCTGACTGCACCGCCCTAATCACTGCCGCTGCTGATAAAAACATGCCGACTGTCTTGGACCTCCTTCACTACAGGTGGCACCGCAATGCCGCTGTGATCGAACGCGTCAACGCTCTGTTGTGCCTCAAGGGATCCTGGGATCACGCGGAGAATAAACCCAGCGGGCAGGGTAGTCTAAAGGAGAAGAAGAAGAAGAAGAAGAAGAAAAAGAAGAAGAAGAAGAAGAAGCGGATGGACGGAGTTGAAGCCCTGCTAAAGGCAACTGAGACACGTGAGAAGATCCCGAAAGTTTTGTGGAGAGTTATCCTGGAATTTCTTTAAATCTCCTTGTTGTTGAAATCAATCGTTCAATTGTTTTATCTGAGACACCCACAACACCAAACACCAATACCAAGAAAAAGTGTAGCACAAAGGGAGAAAAAAAGGACAAAAAGAGGGACAAAACAGAGGGGCGAATGGAGCGGCGATTCAACGACTCGAGGGCTCAAAGGGCAACAAAGCTCCACGGCGAAGCACGAGGCGCAACCAACACTGGTTTACTTTTCCAAACTATTTTGGTCTCATCCTTTCCTCACTCTTCACTGGTTAGTTTTGCTGCTGCTGGAGAAAACGTGAATCATTTATTTTTGAAAGGTTTATATTTTGCCAAATTGACGTTAAAAGTTGTTTTTAGTAGCTTGTAGGTCACTTTGTTGACGTATTGTGTCCAAATCTAGGTATAAGATCGTAATTACGTTGGAATAGAGATAAAATTGGAGCTGTGGGCGTGGGTTAGGTTTGTCGAGTCTTGTGAGAGATTAAAAGAGATATATAAACACTACACATACACACATATATATATCTACATACACATCTACCCCTACATACCCATATGCCTGTTAATAATAGCTGTGTTAGGGATAATGCAGGAGATAATGGTAGAGAAGAAGCAACATTCCAACTTTGTTCCAAATTTGATGGACATTATATTACTAATGATAAAGGTAAGGGGAGATATTGAGGTATATAGGGGGTATGTGGGGGTATGTTGGGGTATGTAGGGTATATTGGGGTACTTTGGGCTGTTATAGACTCTTTGAGCTGTTATAGACTCTCAAGGGCTGTTATAGACTCCTACACTCACACACTCTCTCACACACACACACTCTCTCTCTCTCATACACACCCCTACACACCCACACACCCAACACACACACACCCAAACAGGACAAAAAGTATACAAACTTGGACCATACCTTGGAGGAGGAGTATCAGGAGTTGTATACTCAGCTACATCACTATCACCATCGTCAACAACATCATCATCATCACCATCATCATCACCATCACCATCAACAACTACACCAAAAGATGTAGCAATCAAAATACTCAACCCTGTTGGATACCGCCTTCTACCACCATCAATCATTAGAGCTGCAATTGTTGTTAAAAAGGGTTCACCAATTGTCATGTCACCCTCCACCTCCACCACCACCTCCACCTCAACCTCCGCCCCAGTTGGGTCAGGCCCTGGTGGTTTCCCATCATCCTCACCCTCAATTTCCTCCGCCCCATCCTCCACCAGTTCACCCTGCCCCTCTCCCCCCCACCCTCCCACCTCAACCACCTCCTCCACCTCTTCCTCCTACACCCTAACACCCTCTAACGTATGGTGGCTTGTAAACCCAAACTCAAAGGGAGTAAAGAATCTCCTCTCCACCCCCTCCTCCCCCTCCCAAACATCCTCCCCAACCTCCCCTCTCCAGCTCCCTCTCCTAGCAGCTTTCTCCGACCCTATGAAGGGGGACCAGTTGAGGGAGCTACCGTTAACAAGATGCTTAGAAATATGGGGGAGAGCACCGTTTGGGGGGAGCGAAGAGGAGTTTGAGAATATGATGGACGCGCTTGAAGACAACAGCCAAGAATCTACATCGACATTATCAACTGCCTTTAGCGGTAACGGTGCGACACTCTCGGGTGGCACCGTCGCTTCCCCCGGTACGGTTTCAGGTTTAACAGCGAACATATTCGCCTCTAGAAAAGCCCACTACTGCGAGGCGTTGAACAGCTACATATCCATACCTAGAGTCCCGCCTAAATACCTACGCTACCTAAGGCAGAGACGGGTGGTGAGCAGGGAAATGAGGAACATGCTCAGACTGGGGAGGGCGGGAGGGGGACATAGGAACGTGCTGAGGCTTTACGGGGTTATGGAGCTGGCGCAGGACAGTAAGAGCACGCTGTTTCTGGTGCTGGAGAGAGCGGATGGGGGGGAACTTTTTGATAAGATTAAAGAGGATAGTATACACTTGAGCGGAGCGATGTATGAAAGGAACATGAGGAGATACTTCACTGAGCTTATCGAAGGTTTAAGCTCCTGTCATGGGAACGGTGTCTGTCATAGGGATTTAAAACCAGAGAACCTACTGCTGGAATACGGGGAGGAGGAGGAAGGGGTACTTAAAATTGCGGACTTTGGTTTGAGCGCGGCCATGTGGACGGAAATTACGGGAGGGGAGGAAGGGGGAGGGGAGTATAATAGGAGAAGGAATAGGTGAGAGAATTTTATATGTAGAAGATACATACATAAGACACAGACATACGGACACACACACACATATATGCCATTAAATTCCTGACAACCCCCCACCCCCCTTCCCCCCTTCCCCCCTCCCCCCCTCCACCACCACCAGCGCCAACGCAACCCCCTCTACCCCGTTTGGTTCCTTTAACTCGAACTCCAACTCCCCCATCGTCCCCCCCCACCAGGGCGGCGGTCAGCAGACCCCCACCTCAACCCCCCCACGTCTCGACCTCTTAGGTCAAGGCTACACGGGGCAGGAGGAGTACCAAGGAAGGAGCCCCGACAGCGGGCAGTACGTACTAAGCGAATTCAGCTACACCTCAGGTTCAGCACCAACGTACCAGATGGGACCACCCCGCACAGGACGGAGCAGCAATATCGATATTAACAACGGGCTGGAATCAACAGGAGCACAGATTACAGCAATGAACAGGGGGGAAGCTATGAGCCAGGGGGAGAAACAGAACGAAAGGGAAAGAAGGAGAGGGAGAGATATACAAGGACATAGCGACAAGTCTGGGAACGCGGGGAACAATGGGACGTATAGAACTGGAACTATGGGGAACAACCAATTCGCTAACTTTGGAAGAAGGTAAGGGGAAAGGAGGAGGGATCGGAAAACAATTTTTGGCAACGATTAAGTACTAACAAAATACACCCATTGTCGCCTCCCCAAATCAGCCCTTCCCCTAGCCCCCTAACTGGCCTCAGTCCTCTCTTCCCCCACGGTCACCTCGGGGAGGGCAGCACCTACTTCCACAACTTCCCTAACTTCCCAAACTTCAGCAACAACGTCTCCAACAACGACCCCCACTACTCCCCCCCCCCCCACCTATCCACCACGTCAATGCCTATAAACCCAGAGGCCCCAATGTCAACCACCTCCAACCTCTCCCCCCCCCCCGTCCCCCACCCCTCCCCCGGTGTCGCTGCTGGCTTCATGTTCCCCCAACAACCCTCCCTACCCGGTTCCCGGGTATCCCACTTCGTACCCCCCCCATCTACCCCACCCCTCTTCCCACCAGCCGTATCCCTACCTACAACCTTCCCATTAACAACCACCCTCCCAACCACATCATCAACATTATCCCCTCCCCCCACATCCTCCCCACAACCACCTCCTCCCCCTCTACCCTTACCCCTAAAACGTCTAACGTCCTGCGTCGGTAGTCCCCACTACGTAGCCCCCGAGGTTGCCCTAGGTTCATACTCAGGTTACGACGGTAGATCTGCTGATGTGTGGAGCGCTGGGGTTATACTGTACGCCATGCTGGCGGGGGCGTTGCCGTTCGGGAGGGACTTGGGGAGGTGCACGAGATGGCAGAGGTTTAAGGAATGGTATGGTGAGGTTAGACCGATGGAGAGGGGGGGGGAGAAGGGGTGCTGCCCGGATTGGCTTTTTGAGGGGGATAATATGGAGGTTGGGGAGGAGGCTAAGGAGTTGATTTGTTTGATGCTTAACCCGGACCCGGAGGAAAGGATTGGACTTGATAGAGTTAAGGAACATGCATGGATGAGAAAGGAAGGGGGGGAAGGAAGGGGGGAAGGTAATGGTGGGATGCTTATTATGGAGGGAGAGGATATGGAACCGATTTTTGAGGAAGGGGAAATGCTACTACATATGAGCATCGACTGAGGTATTGAAATATAAAATGTCTTATACAAACATCGAAGGTTTTAATATTATTGGGGGAGGACAAAAACAAATTTCTCCAAAACATGGCAAGGGGGGCTGTCTCGCAGCGCAACCGCGGTGCTGCCGCCCCTCTCCCTCCTAATCCCCTCCCTCCCAACCCGCAATTCAAAGACAACAAGAACAGGCCGTTCCTCAAGCCTGTCAGCGTGCTGTCCAACATCACCCTGGGCCAAGGCCGGGCAGTGTTTCAAGTTCACCCCTTCCTCCCCCTGGTCGCTTCGTGCGGGGAGTCCCGCGTCATACAGATCAGCTCCTCCGAGCTGGACCCCGCCCCGGGTTCCGAGGTCTCCCCCCGAATCCCAGAGGTTGGAGAAGGCCCGGCCCCGACCCTTGTCGTTGACCAGATAATACCTCCCTCACCCACGAACGTTACATCCCTTCGGTGGTCACCCGACGGGGGATGGCTCGCCGCGACCCAGCAGAACTCCAGCAAGGTTGTCCTCTGGAACCTCTCCACCAGAGAGAGCAAGAGCCTAGAGGCTCAGGACAAGAACCTTACCTTCCTGGCGTTCGCAGACACGAAGGGGGGGGGGGAACTAAGACTGGCGGTGGGGACGGGGAGGGGGACCTGCGTTATATACGATGTGAAGACGGGGATGAGGGTGGCAACTACGGGGGGGGGAGGGGGGAAGGGGGGAAAGGTGAGGAGTTTGTTTGGGGGTGTGTGTGGGGGAAGGGGGGGGGAGAGAGAAAGCACCGACAGCGACGGCAACCTCCGTGAAAAACTCACCGTTGGAATGTCCTTAACCCTGAACTCAATTTTTCTAACCCTGCCTGCTGCGCAAAACCCTTAGAGCAAGACAATCGTGGGGGGGGGCTGGGGGCTCGACGAGGACGGATGTCTAGGGTACTGGACGCACGACGGCACAATAGTCCTGGCCGACAGGGGGGGTAAGGAGACGGGAACGATATCAGTGCGGGCGGGGATAAGGGAAGTCAGCTTCTCTCCAGAGGACAACAGGACCCTCGTAATAGTACCCAACAAGAAAAAGGCCGAGCTGTCAGTGGTGGAGCTGTCGAAGGACTGCCAAAAAAAGGTCCAGACAGAACTGGTTTTCAAGCCAGAGTGGGGGGAAATTGTCAAGACAATATGGATGCCAAACGGAAGTTTATTGGTCGGTTTCAAGGAGGGCTATATAGTTAATTTGGACAAGGAGCGCAAGGTGCAGCGGTGAGTCCACGTGGGTAGCAAATTCACGGGTGTGGAACTTACTGAATAATTCGTTTTGGATCCATTCCAACTCACTACTAACCCCCCTCTCTGCAAAACGTTCCAGGTTTGCCGGAAAGTTCATCACGTCGGATGAGGCCCCCCTCATCGACATGGCGTACCACCCCAGGTCCGGGAGCGTCGCGTTTGGAAGCATTGCAATAGCGACGAGTAAGAAGGTCAAGCTCGTTAACTTGAACTCAGGAACAAGCACGTTTGAGGTCTGCGAGTGGGCAGTGGACGAGGTAAGGAGAAGCGAGCGGCGGGCGCAGCGAGCGGCGAGCGGAGCGAGTTGAGGAATGGGTTTGCAGTATACGAACCCAATGGACCTTAAAAAACTAATTTCCTCTCTCTCCTTCACAGCCGAGTGTCCGCCCAACGACGACGACGACGTGCATGGACAACATAGCCTTCACTAAATCTGGACTTGTCTGCGCCTCTACCTCTGGAGGCAGCATCCTGCTCTTTGAGAAGGCCAACGGAGGAGTCACCCTTCTAATGGCAGCCGCAGAGAAAATGATCGTGCTGTTTTCCGACTTTTCGCTCCTTGCGGACATTTCTGCAACGGCATTCATGGCAATGGCGGCTGCATTTGTTGTGTCACACTTGTATCAGTTGCGGTAAAATTGTGAAAGCCATATTTCTTTTGCAAAGAGAATTCTTAGTGTTGTCAGCGTCAAATTTGTGTGTCGGCCTCGAGCTCAATATTTTTTTCCGCCGTCGCCGCCGCCGCCGCCCTTGCCGAGAATTGGACCTTGTTATGAACTTCGTCATTCCCCTTTTCACCCCCCCCATCCTCCACACCGCCTTTTCTATTTTTGAGTATCGACTCGAGCATTTCATCTGGATCCGAGCTCATTGCCACGTTGTTCATGGAGAAAACACTTGAACCGCGTCTCCTGGCGACGCTCGCCCGCTTAGGACCAGTAGGGGTGGAACTCTTGCCCTTCGAATTGAAAGCCTGGGAAATAGCCCCGCCGTATCCGCTTGCCCTCTGCGACGCCGATGGTCTAGCCGGAGAGACAGATGGCCGCTTATCGGAAAACTTCTGGAACTGGCTTGTTCGCTTCAATTCCAATGTCGAGCTTGCCCCGCTTGCAAACTTCTTTGCAGCTCCCGCCTTGAGTCTCATTTTTTGCGTCCTTTCCATCAGCTCAGCGTGAGTGATATCCCCGTGGACGCCCAGTCGAATTATTCGAGGAAGAAACATAAACATGAGAGGGAAACAGGTATTGAAAACAACCGCGCCGGAATATATCTTGAGCTGCATTCGCTTTTCCACAAAGCCAGAGAACAACAATACCAAGGCAGAGATCGCGATAGTGTAGATGGTAAAAAGGAGGGCAGTGGACTCCGCATAATTCCCAGAGAAGGACTTCGTTCGATAGCAGAGCAAGCAGCCGAAACCAATGAGAAAGACTTTGAGCAGGCATGAAAGGAACATGAAGGGGTCACCGAACGTCGTAAGGATGTTGGAATCTGAATAGCAATTATAATTCTCCGTCAGCAAGTGGTGCGTGCTTCCAAACTCAGAGGGTACAAACGCGTATTCCGGTCTGTTAGGCCACACGGCAGCAGAGAGCAAAGTAAAGACGACATCAACTCCTGTCACCGAAAAGATGTAAATATAGACATCTGCATTGGTGAATTTGATCTTCTTCATGTACCGAACAGCTTTGGCAACTTTCCAAGCACGGTGGACCTTCCATAGGAAGCAGGAAAAGGTGAAGGTGAAGCAAACGTTCAGTAAACCAAATCTCAGGACACATTGAGTTTCGTTGGGCATACCGAGGAACGTGTAAAGCGATAAAGCCATTGCAATGCCACCAACTGGAAGAAGCGCAAGAAAAGTCGGTTGGGAAAGCTTAATGACGTTAGTATTGCGGCAGACGATGGTGAAGATGAGAAAAATCAACGACAGAATCATGGTCGTGTAAATCACCGTAAGAATGAATTCGTAATCTCTCTTCGAAGCTGCGCCGTGCTCCATGGAGATGAACGATGGCTTATTCTGCGTGTCAGACGTTACGATCACTATCCATTTTGGCTGCAGGGGAGCGAAGCGAGCCGTGGAAAGGGCTTGAGTGCGGAGTAGGGTTTTGCGGAGTAGGGCTATCATGTAGCAAGACGCATCTTATTGCCAACATATTTGGCCATCGCCTCGCTTCGCTCATCGCGTTACCTCACCTTATTGTCGCCAATCTTTGGCTCCCAAAACATTACTGAAATGTCCTTGAACTCGTTAATTTCCTCAATGAAATGATTGCTGATGGAGAAAGATTTGCGCACCGCCATGGAATATTCCTCACTACTACTGGAAATGTTGTAGGGGTGGGAAATGAACGTGTCCCTAGTCTTTGGGTTTTCGTGAGATGTGAGGAACTTCGTGATTGAACTGATTATGGGATCTAAAGAAGTAGAGCCAGTGACTCTGCGTTCTCCATCGTAGAAGGTAGATGAGCTGAAGTGCGAAGCAGCGACGATATCGTGACTCGCCTCTTCAACAATGAACGCAACCGACGCACTCTGCTTGCGATCTTCGTAGGTAACAATTCTACTTCCAAAGATCTCCTTCATGTGGTTCGAGAGACGAACGAGCCTGAAATCAACACCCAAGACGCCAACGATTGGAGCAGTGGGGTCACCATCCTTGTAAATAGGATTTGATAGTGTCATGCCGAGGGGCATGCCCTTCTCCGCGAAGACGTATATAGGCGACCAATACGGGGGAAGTTCCTTGTCTAGCGTTTGGTTAGCAGTAGCCTTCTCAATGAAATGCTTGTACCAGGGTCGAATGGTAGGGGAGTAAGGGGCAAACGAGGACTGCACGACACGAGGGGTTGGTTCTAAAGAGGTGATATTATCAATTTCGATATTGAAAACGGTTTTAGACGCGTCCGCAGGATCACGGACGGTATACTCGAGAGCAGCGGTGGACGTGTTGCGAGTATACCCGTAAAATCCATCGTCCTCAAAACCAGCATAAACGAGGCTCAGTTCTGGGAATGTTCGCATTTGGCTGACGACGAGGAGCGAAGTGATTGTGAGTGAACGAGTAAGTTACAGCAAAAAGAGCAGAAGGAGGGAGACCACTTTAACTTCTCGTCATTCTCACCTGAACATCAGCCTGGAGGAGAGGGTGAGGGGACAGGTGTGAAATGTTAGGTTCGGGATACAGATACCATCATATGTTACTGTGTAATAGGAGGAGCGAGAAGAGCGAGTTATGAGGGGTGCGTTTTCCTCACCTCTTGATCACTTCGATAGAAGCATCTTCAGGAGAAGCAGAAGAGGATGTATCGCAAAAGCCAGATGTTTTCCACGAGGAGCTGAATTGAGTGAGCGGGAAGACAGGCTTGTCCAATAGGTTATCTACGAAATCGGGGGTGAGCTCAATGGAGGCTCCTTCAAGGAAGGGTACGATGAGGAGGAGGAGGAGGAGAAGGAAAAATTGATTAAAAGATCTTCTATTTGGAGTCAGCGGCAGCTTGCGACATTGAACACTTGCGGTCCGGTTGTCCTTATCCATGGGCTAAAGACGTGGGGGAGAGACACAACACAGATGGACTCTCTCTCTCTCTCTCTCGCTGAGTTCGGATCGAGGCTGTTTGTCAAATTGCGAAGGCATTGAAGAAAAGTTGAGTCTCCACATAAGGATTAATTTTACATCGTCTAATCTATTTCATATTGAAACCACTCTTACCGTAGGTATTTTTATGTTATACGCGCCCTCATAACCCTTCGCTTAACCAATTTTTACCCATCTCACCTCGACAAAAATTATCAGAATAACCTTTTCTTACGGTAAAATTCAAGTCGGAGGCATAACATATACTACGTGTATTAACCCCTTATTTATTTTCATTCGACTCCATAGTTAAATTCAAAAAATCACAAATAAGCTTAGGAAGAGCCTAACGACCTTGGGGGAACAAAACAGCAGGCAAGTTCTCTATCTGATCTCTCACCTGTAACCTGACGAAGCAACGAAAAAGTGAGTTCAGAGGAGGGAGACGGGAACGTACAAGAGTTATTTGACGCAGAAGCTCTTTTTACGCGCGGTGTGATGTGATTTGCAAAGTGGCCCGAGATGGAGATGGCAAGAGGCCAAAGAGGGGGGGTTCATGAAACACGTCGTGTGTTTTTGGATGACGTCGTCGTCTCTCTTAGATTTATTCCCCTCGGAGGACCGGTGGTATTCAATATTTAAGTGAGTAACTAACTCATCTTGCCCCCTCCCCGCTTAACATCCTTCCTCTAGGTTTGAGAATTCTGCAGAGGCAGCATGGATCGCCGCGTCATGGAACTCAGCGAGGAAATTGGATCGTCAACGGACCAACGCGGGGGAAGCGATCGCGAAGATCCCTCTTTCAAAGGCATGGAGGGGGAGAAGCCTCCCCACAACACCCGCAGGATTGATGCTCCAGACTCTGAAAATGGTCACGAGGACGCCGAAGGAGGTGAGTTGTGCGTCGAGAGGCGGAAAAGAAAAATACACTTTAATACTCTAGGGGAGAGCGGGAGAACCGCGGGAGGAAGCGTTGAAACTTTGTGGGTAGTTTTTTCTCACCGCCTGCGTGCGGAACGGGTGGAGCCATTCGCGGAGGGCCTGGCCGTCGGCGTCGAGCTTGACGGGCGGCGGCCGTGGCGCACGAGCGCGTGAATGCCGCGACCGCATGGGATCCGTCTCCGGCGACCGCGTGGGTTCCGTCTGCGGCGACCGCTTGGGGCGCTTCTGCGGCGACCGCATGGGTTCCATCTCCGTCGACTGTGTGGGGCGCTTGATATGCTACACAGAAACGAGGAGCACGCGTTGACTAACAAATGCCATAATCGCCATCACCGCAGACTCTGAAAATGGTCACGAGGACGCTGGACGAGGTGAGTTGTGCGTTGAGATTCGGAAAAGAAAAATACCTTTTATACTCTAGGGGAGAGCGGGAGAGTCGCGGGAGGACGTGTTGAAACATTGTAACTTTTTCTCACTTTTGCTACAATGTTGTCCACTTCGCAGTCATGACTTTATATCCTGACAACACCATCAGGAAAAAATATCCCCTGCAGTCCCTCTCTAGCCCCGATCACACACCCTCCGCAATATATGGCCCCGTAGATATCAATTATGCAGCTCTTGGACACGAACAAGGCAAACTTGTCAAGCTTCTGGAGGACAGAGGAGCAGTTGAAGGCATCATCGACAATTCCACCGGCGTCGATGCGAAGATTATAGAGCTTGCTGATGTATTCCATGACGAGCGGGACAAGATCATTGACTTTCTCCTCACCGATTGTGAGCAGGGCAAGTTCCGAAGGAAGACCCTCCAGGGGTATGACGAAAAAGAAGGAGGCATTCACAGACTCGTCTACTGGCAGCACTACGGCATCGGGAATAAGTTTGTCGAATTTCTCCTCGACGTTAAAGTCGTCTCTCCTGACAAGTCGACGAACATTATGGAGTTGGCACCCCTTGATGAGGACAAACTTTCTGATGAGGCAACTGCAAAGCTTGTCGAGATTCTAGATCAAATGAAGACAAAGACTGTTAAGCGAGGTGTCATTAAGGGCAAGCTCAGTTTCTCCGATTTTGAGTTTGGACAAACTGCAGTCACCGTGGTGGGAACTCTTAAGGCAGAGGAGAGGGTAACAGAGATGAAACCAGAAGTTGATGTTCGCACAGTCAAAAGCTTTAAGAGTGTGAGATCTATGAGATCTAGTGTTGAAGGTAGGAACAGTGGCAGGATCAAGAAGGGCGACGTCAAGGCTGCGTATGCAGCAGTAAAGGGTATCATGGAGGAGGTTGGGAAGAAGTTCAGACAGCCTGGTGTCATTGATGAGAGGAGGAAACGACACTTCATAGAGGGGATCATGCCAAGGGCGCCGCCTCTGACAAGAGAGGAGGACGCAATGTTGGAGAGGGTTGGGAGTCTAGAGAAGGAGCTTCACACAAAAGGGAAGAGAGTCAAGGGGACACTGAAGGAGGGCATTGACAAGTTCCTGTGGAGAGACGGGGACAATGTGTGGGCAGCCTTTGGAGTCACTGTGGACAAGTCAACAAAGGGTGTATTGGCAGAGGAATTTCTGCTTGACACATTTGCACTATCTGAGGAGCACTTCAAAAATGATGGGAACTTGCCAAGGGCAATCAGGAAGGATGTTGATGGAACTAGAAGCTTGCATCAACATTTTGGTGTGAAGGTCCCTGCCGCCACCAATCGACTATTTGAGAATTGGTTTGTGTGGAAGGAAGTCAAACTTGAGAATGGCCTGACTTCATACATGTTAGCTTTTGTGCCACTGACAGAGTACCCAGGAGGAGGCTTCAAGGACCTTAGTAAGGAAGGATTTGTGCTGGCAGAGACTACAGGTGTCTACTTCTTCAATGAGATTGCCCCAAATGTCTGTAGGTTGACACGCATTCAAACAGTCAATCTGCATTTCAAAGGCCTTCAAAAGACACTAATGGACAAAGCAATTGACTACCTTGCAAGTAGTCAGCTTATTGAGGCCAACAGATTGCAGAAGAAGTTCAGGAGGAACGGGAAGATGGTTGATGCAGAGGTCAGGGGGGTTTTGGTGGAGAGGATGAGGGAGGGTGTTGAGTTGGAGGAGGACCAGAAGAAGGTGTTTGGGGAGTTGGAGGAGCTCTTTGGTGGGGAGGATGAAGGAAGATGGGGGCCTCTTGAGTCACCCTACGAGGGAGTGAAGATGGAGATCAAGTACAGTCAGCAGAAGAAGGGTGAGAGGAGCATTGCATTTGGGAGAGCTAACGGAAATGCAGACTGTACAGCAGAGGAGGCAGCAGCTTGGTACTTTGAGTTTTGTGGCAGGGAGAGGAA